>APFE031287329.1:0-21351 GCA_000404065.3 Pinus taeda
TACTCATCATTCAATTCATAGAACCAAATCATGCACCTTTTACTTTAACGCACTCAATTCAGTACTTGGAAAGTATGAAAACCCAAACTTTGATGTGCGCCCTTGCCCTTTTGCAATCACTTCATATCCAGTGTATGCACATTTGCTCTCTTAAAAATTCAACTGATAAGTTATTGATGCAGATCGATTTCAAAATATGCTTTCATGGGTTATCATTTCTCACACAACATATCTTCATTGCCATGTTTGGGAATCGGTATAACAAATTTTGATTTCTTCTATGAACATTTATTTATGTCTCCACGCTGCACGTGGACTTGCACAATCTTCTGTTCTAGTTTTTAAATGTCGCCAAAATCTCAACGCAAACAACAACATGTTATTTCATTCACTTACCTCCATGGATAATCTGGCCATGCAACGCTTACTACTTCCGCATCCAGTTTTCAACATTCCATCCTTTGTACTGCACATAGATCTGACAAATTGTTCCAATCTATTTTCTGCACCAGCGTTTAGCAATTGCATTTAAAAGTAATTGTTCACACATATTCCAACCAGCTCAGCTCCTTCCAAGTTTCGTTGCACTTCGTTGTACACATCGTCCTCTTGCACGCAGAACCTGTCACTTGTGAACTGATCACAGCGTTCCACTGCTTTTCCACCTGCAACTTAATAAACACAGTTACTTCAACGTCAACAAGAACTGTTCTTCTTAATGAAACAAGGAAATCGTTTTCAATTCTGCAAATTTAAAAGTCTGACAATCGAATTTCATTCCAGACAGATCTTCCACGTTGTTGAGTTCCTTTAAAACCACCCTTCCGACATTCATTAACTCGACTTTTAGTCTTCTGCAACCTATTGTGAATTCAACGCATCACTGTTCTTTCAATGTTTGACAGTCAACATTAATACATTGAATCGTTCAAACCCTTATAGTCCCACACCCGTTGGAACAGCACAGGGCCTGTGACAACGCGTTGTTCAGCTCTGCCAATTCCTAATCCTTATTTCAACGGATTCTCTGGTGACCAATCCCAAATGATGGGACTAGAACAAGTGGGACGGCATTTCAAGTAACAGTATGCATAATTGGGCACCAACGAATATGCAGGAATTTCCACATCCTCAATCCCAAATTTTCACTTGGCAGGGAAATTCTCAACAAGCACCAGAGAATTTTCAATGTCACAACATAACGGGTAGTGGGCTACAAGGAGGCCAAGCAGAAAATCATCGATTTGCCAACCGTGGGCGAATAGAGAGGGCGAATAGAGTCCATTCAAAACTAGATGGGTTTCAAGATTGAGTCTCCCACACAGCGTTATATGTATTAACGCAGAGTTTCAAAATAGATGGGCAGATGTATAGCACGCATCGCAGAGTTCATCTGGACAGCGCTAAAAACATGGACAGCATAGCACACGTTATGAGAGGTGTTAAAATAAACCATATACCACAACCAGAACTACGGAGCTTCAAAATTTTGGACAACGCGTTCGACAGACATATGTTAATACACAGTGTTAATAACATATAACCCACAGCATTCAAAACGCACAGTGACTGTTCACCTTCAAAAGGATGACTGATAACCCCCAGGTGTTCAAAACCCACAGCATTCCACTCAGGCAGGTATACCATTCACTCAAAATTCACTCAGGAAGCATTTCACTCATGCAGGTATACCATTAATCAACGCATACCAGTGGCATATCTCTGTAGTGACATGTCAGGCCTCAGTATAGACAATTGTGCAGTGCGGCAGAGGCAGGTTATTTCAGGACAGTGGGGAATCAGGCAAAGGTAGAGGTCAGGTAACACAGAACTGACATATATATAGACCACAAAACAAGTGGCTCAAATTGGAGCAGGACCAACGATCGCCCGCTCTGATACCATGTTAAACACACATGGGAGCAAGAGAGACGTAAAAGATAAAACATGCAATACAATTTTATTAACAAGAGATTTACATTTATAGTACATTATGTGACTCTTGGGTTTCATATCCCAAGGTCCCTTGGACTGCTTTTGTCCATTCGGCTTCCACACTAACCCATTGAGGATTAGGTGTCCAACAAGAACCGATAGGGATCAAATATCTCCAAGTGGAAACCTAGGATCAAATCTCTCGAAGTGGAAACCTATTTTTTGAGGACAAAGTTTGAGTAAATATGTGTACCTCGAGAGATTTGATCCCTCTAACTTCTTGATAAATTCAAGTTTAAGATGGATCTAGGTTGGTTTAATTTTAAATCTAATGATTGAACATAAACATCTCCCTATACTAAATGGTAAAACACCTCTTAACACAACCAATTTTAAACAAAAAGTTAAAATCAAACCCTTCTTAAAAATTAAATTTTGTATCTTAAATTTATATTATATATGTTTATATTTTTTATTTTTTATAATCATTAGATGGATGTTCAAAATTAAGTCTTCTGCATCTTTAATAAAATATATTAAACATAATAGTTATAAAATACCATATAAATTATCTATAAAAATTAACATCATGATAAATATAATATATATATATATATATATAATATAATAATATAATATAAGAATCACATTGAAACAACATACCTACAGTCTATATATTATGATGATTACAAAAGTCATATTAGTACATATACAATATATATTTCCATTATGTAATTAATTGCATCGGTTGTACACAAATTGAAACAACTCTATAAATCTTGTCTTTTTTGGGAATTCAGTCATTTCTCATGTACTTGAAATAGATTATTAGTTTCCTTTCTGAATTGGTACTTGATCTTGTAAACTTACAAGCTGAACGTTTTTCAAAAATCACCGAATTTTTTTAAAAACAATGAGACACAGAATATTTACCTTGGGAGCTTTGTAAGTTCCACTTATGCACAAGAAATATATTATTAATTTGGAGAAAACACTAAGTAAAATGAAAGATGGTAGAAAAACATTATTTGGGATGAAATGGAATTGTAGGCTTGAAAGAAACCAAACAACTCGACTAAGGTGTATATGTGTGTGTGTGTGTGTGTGTGTGTGTGTGTGTTTGTTTCAAAAATATTATTAATTCGTATAATAAATTAAATAAAATGAAGGATTGTAGGAAAAAAGTATAAAGGGTGAACTAAGGTAAAATAAAATGTAAGTTTTTGTAGAATTGTTTAATAGTGGGATTCAAGTACCCTTCTTGCTATTTGCAGAGTGATAATGATGATGATATATCAATGGTTTTGTTTTTTCTTTGCTCTTCTAAAGAAGAAGCTAAGAAACAAATTAATTTGAAACTTCCATTATATTTTACTTCTTTGATCCTCTAATTTTTCTCAGAAATTTTGAAGATCAAAAGAATCATTGTATTGAGAGAATAGAACTATATTATATATAGAATATATATAATATATATATAATATTAAATAATATATATATATATATTATATATAATACATATAACATATACATATACATATACATATACATATACATATACTTTAAATATTTTGACTAAGCTAACATATATGTTTATGTTTACAAACATTTATGACTAACACATATCGCTTGTACTAAAAAGTAGAAAGTAATTATACTAACTTAATTTTTTGAAATATTAATTACTTTATCTAACTATAAAAATTTGATGTAAAATTAAGGTGGAAAGTAAAGCATTTATTTGGGTTTAAATATTATTATTTCTATTTTTATATTTATTTTTTATTAATTTCATTCATTTTAAACATAATTTTAGAGTGTGACAACATTTTCTATACTAGGCTATAAATCAATCTCTTAAGTGCAAAGTTAGAAAAAAATAAAGAAATCTGTAATGAAAAGACTTAATAATACTTGTTTGATATTATTAAGAAATTTTATTTAATGATAATAATTTAGTACATAATTGACTAATCACAATTATAATATTAATTATGCTAGAAATTATAATAATTATAGAAAAAATAATGATGACCATGATGATGATGATGATGATGATTAATGCCCACTAAGAATAATGTTCTCTATCATTCCTCAAGGAAAAAAAAAGAGACTCTAATTATCATTCTTCAAAATCTTATTTCTTCGATCAAGGAAAAGGGAAAGAAGTGGTCCAAGATTATTGTAGTTAGGCTTCCTTAATATGTCAAGAAGATTGGAGGTGTGGTTGTGTTGTGACCATCAACAAACCCCCCTTTTTATTAGTATTAGCAATAACACTAATAAATGGGGACCCTTCAAAAAAGTGAAAAAACTTAGCACTTAAGATTGTTTTTTGTTTTCAATAAAACAGGTTATCAAAGCAAAACATCCAATTATATGAACTTCTACCTTTTCATGCTTTGTGCGCATAAAAAATGCTATAAATGATAAGCCTCCTTGTATACAAACGCAAAAGCTAGGAAAACCCTGTAAGCCCAAAAGCTTGAGTACTAAGCAAAATATTAATTAACCCATTCTTTGAAGTGATAAGCATCGCATCACAAAACGGGTAACGACGCGCATCCTTACAAAGAAACTCTTTAAAATGTGAAAAAGCGAGAATGCACGAATGCAAGATCGCAAGTCTCATAAACTCATTGCATATCGCAGACTCCGTTAACCACAACATAACGCAATAAAAAATGCCTAAATATTGCGAAATTCAATAAAGATTCTCGCAAATCACATCTCGTGATCACACGTTGAAATACGTGGTTGATTAAGGTAATAGATTTGCGATATCGTGATCTGCGATGTTGCAAAGCAAATCGCAAAATCGCGATATTGCATATTTAAGGGCTCAAAGTTCAACGGTAATACTTTCCGTCTTAAAGGCAAGAGTTATGAGCATTAAATAGCAGCTTAACGACCCATTGATGGTATTTACTAAAAACAAATCAGATCTGGGTTAAAGGACCATCTCACGTAAGGTGATATCTTTGATATGATTTTAGTAGTAAAAACCTTTCCCATCACCTTATTGTTGTTCACCCTTACTGCCTCTTTGTTCTCTGCTTTATTTTTTAGGAGCAATACCCGGGAAAACACATAGAACATAATGGGAAAGAAGGGCAAAGCTCCTGTAACTGAAAAATAGAGGTGACTCCATTATTCATAGACATTGCTTGCAATGGAGACGCAGAGATATCTACGTGGGAAGGAATGTACAGAAAGTTAGAGGAAGAAAACCCGAGGATTATGGAGGTTACAGTCACGGTAGATGGACACGGCTCCTCTGACGCATCTCTAATTGAACTAGCATGTTCGTTCCTCCATCGTATTGCTGCCAGGCCGAAGCTGCTCCCATACACTGATATGGTCAAATGGATTATTGATAGTGCGGACATATCCAACAGATAGTTCCTGACTACCAGCCGAGAAGTCATGGGATCATTCACGACAGATAATCTGAGGCATATGTATCACTTACCAAAACCTCAGGCTTCCTACAATAAGGAATTCATAGAGAAATTCGCAAAAGAGAATGTTGATCTGGCAGAATTCACAAAAGACTGGTCCAGGAAGGAGGAACCATTGAAGAAAGATAAGAATGGTGTGTATGCCACTGGCTCTCTAAATTCCCCTTATTGTTTTGCTACTACAATGTTGTGTAGATTATTTGGTAGACCCGATATCAAAAAGTTATCTTCGGACTAGTTACCTTTGCTTGATGTGGCTACCAACACCACCATAGTGGATTAGGCCACAATCCTTTCCAACAACCTAGCCATTGCCATTTTAAATTCTTAGACTAGAAGAAGTGTTGCATAGAGGTTTACACCGCATTCTTTTTAGCTGCCTATGTCATGGATGCCATTTGTTTTGTCTCTGATTTTCCCATTATGGGGTGGAAATGTATAGTCCAAACCCCTACCTATTCAAATCTATCATAAAGAACTGTGGGAGTCCAATTTTTCCCCACATCTCTACAAAATCTATCATGGAGTCATGCTTCCTATTCACAGAATGATATATAACAAATATGCCCCTAGATGTTCCCTAGAAGCTGAAACTAACATTCTCCCTAGGGGAAGGTGGTTTGGGGAAGGTGGTTAGGGTATTTGGGAGTATTGCCTCGCCTCATATACTTCCTAGGTATGTTCCTAACAAATTAATGGCTCGAGAGACAACCTACCAGACCTGTGGTACTGGGGGAATGAGAAAAGAACTTAAGGATAAGAAGAAGGCCATTTGGCCTCAGTTCCCTGTGGTCTCTGGGGCCTTCGCATTGTTTGATGTGGGACACGCTTTTAAAGAGGTTGATAATATGCTCTGTCTTCAACTACCAAAGTTCCAAGGGAGGTAATATGATCCCTTGGATATCATCATAAATTTTACGACAATGGTCAAAATCAAAGTGTTTACTAAAGAAGATGATATCTTTCAATAGAAAATCTCTCTCGCAGAGATTCTACATATCACACAGGCTCAGTTCGATCAGCGAAAGCTTCAATAATTTCACCATTATAGACAACAGAGATTGGCAAGTGTCCCATTAGACAAATTGCATATTGAACCAATAAGGGATCCCACTCCCAGTATCAGTATAAGTGGAAGTTCAGGAGAAGATAAGTCTAAGTCGAAGTTCGGCAGGGATTCGACTGAAGAATCCGATAAATAGTCAAAAAGTGCACATGGCAGAAGTGAAGGGTTTGTCAGAGATATAGCTTAGTCTACTAAAAAGCCTGATCAACAGATTTTATCCTCAAAACAGGTTGAGAATCCCACTCCCCTTGCTAAGTCAACAAGTCCAATTATAGTGGATCTAGAGAAAGAGTGGGAAAATTTTAGTGAACTAATCAACACCGAGGAACAAAGTGCAGAGCCACTAATAAACTCGGGATAAATAGCCACAGAAATGATAATAGAAGAGGTTATTAATACTCAACAAACAAAGCATATCCCAGCTACTCCTTCACCTGAAATTGTGCTGAAAATAGAGGAGATTCCTCCTCTAGATGTATTTTATAGCCCGCAACATAAAGCGGTTATCAGGAGGCAAAGAAAGAAAAGAAAGATTGATACTGTACTTTCTCTGGAGGCTGAACCTTTAGATGTTCTTTTGCGAGACCCGACCAACGATCCAACATAAACACCAGGCTCTCGCATATTGAAGGGGCGTATGCCTCTACAACCATCGTTAAGGCATCAAAAGTTCAAGCACTATTAAAAGAAAAAGAGGATAAGATTTCATTTTTGGAACATCAATTACAACAGGCTAGTGTCAGCCGAGAAGCAGAAATACAACTGGCAAAGCTACAATAGGACTTCCAACAAATGCAATTGAGCTATCAAAGCAATCTGGCCGATAAAGAACAACAGTTGCAGGCCACAATATAATTTCATAAGGACGACCCAAAAAGGGAAGAATTCATTGCAGAAGCCCTTACCCTCAATGACCAGTCTTACAACAGGAAGAAATGATTTGCCAAAGGATCTTGTAATGGAATTTCCATTGCGAGAAAAGTGACTACATTACAAATCAAGTCATAGACTTACAACTGGATTATGATTTAGTTTTTAAGAAAGTTTCTGACTTTTTGAATTGGCAGAAAACAAAGGAGGGAAAAAGAGCAGAATTTCCCAGGATTGTCAAATGCCATAAAGAAATGTTGTTTGCAAAATGGGACACACAACTTAAGGAAGTAGAGCAAGCAATGGAGGAGGCCACAACAGAATCAAGCAACATCATCGATTGCATCAACGAGAATTTGCATAAAGCAAATTTAATATCAGAAACCACTCCAGGATTCCTCCCAAAGGTACAACAACTGCAAACAAGGTGGAAGTAAATGACAGAAGAAAAGGCAGAGTCAATTAGGTAGATAAGCAAATTAAACTGGGATACTTACTGGCAATATCTGGTAAAACCACATAGCCAGTGGATGACTCTCAAGTGTCTCATAACCTCCGTAGAGAAGATAGCGCCAGTGCTCGCTGATTCCATATTTGCAGGTCAATTAAAAGCTGAAGTCGATTGGCCAGCTCTCTTGAAGCCCATGTTGGATGTTTGCAATTTGAAAGAACAAATACATGAATTAGTATAGATATAGTTTTAGTTATATTTTAGTTTATTTTTGCTTTAAATGAGGAAGGTCGTTTTTGATCTCCTCATCTATTTTTGTAATAAGTTATTTTTTAGATTTTAGTTAGTAGTATTTTAACCCTTCTCATCGCATTAGAGAAGGGTCCAGAAATTTATCAAAAACAATTCTTCAAAACATGCATTTTGCCCCCCACTGAGGAGGTTTTAATAAATTAATGGAGCGGGATTTATTTATATATGAGTTTAGTGTCTGCTACTAAAATTCATTTCTATACTCTTAGTAGATACTGAATTATTTGAAGATAGATCCATATCACTGAAGCTCATGAGTAGGACCTATTATCAATGGTACTTTTATCTCTTAATACCTTTTTCTTATGTGCCAAGTGATATATATTGTTTTCAGTTGTTTATATGTGAAAGCTTGAATGTTCAGTTATCAATTTTGCACTTTTGTACTGTGATAGCTATTCTGTTTATGCCAAGTGTATGAATGACTTATTATGTGATGTGTTTATCATAATTGTTTCGGCTAATTTCTTATACGAAACAATCATATTTGATGTATTCTTTTCTCTTAGTAATTGAATGATTTTTATTACCAATTGCTATAAGAAATTATTTTAGATTGCATAAAAAAAGTGTTACTCCTGAGATAGATTAAAGTTAGATGTTTTCCTTCCTTAGAATAAAACTACACATGTTAGATTAGATTTAGAATAAAGAATTCTCCCCTTAAAACATAAGAAAAGAAAAACATCATCCACTTAGTGTACCATCATAAACAAATTGGGAAACTGGCCCCATTACCCCCAGTCGGAGCCACTATTCCAAACAGAAAAGGAGTTGCTTTCAAGGTCCAGACCGGGTGGTTATTCCCCTTGTTGTAGACCCGAGTTTTGGGCCTTCAACAAGTTGATGATACATAATTGAGAGTGAATGTGAACAAGAGACTCAGAGTCTAAAAGGAAGTGATTTTCATCTTCCACCTCCTTGGTATCACAAATCTGATAGATTTTATCATCTGAGGAAGTCTTGGGAGTAGACCACAACCCATTCTCACTTCAAAGCTCATGAGAATTAGTTCTTCTCCTATCAATGTTCATTTTCTTCTTAGTGTTGGTCAACATAGAGAGATAATTCCAGTTATCAAGGGTGGGGTTTATCTCCTCCGTATAGTCTATTAGCTTCTTTTTACCCTCCAACTCCTTACCATCCCACATATTGTCCTTAAAATTCGAGGTAATAGTATCTGTGATATTATCCTTTCTTCCCATGATGATCTCCTCCTTAATCTCCCAAAGGTTGAGCCAAGACTGGGCATCCTTATGCCACCCACGCTTGAGGCAAAACTGGGGGATTTGACTAATGTTAGAAGAAATTTTTGGGAGCCTCTTAGATTCCATGTTTTAAAGCTCCTTCTTATACATCAAATATCTAAACATAGTCATACCTCCAATTGGGGATAGGCCCGCTTCAATGAAGAGGATAGGATAGGGATTATTTCCATTGATATTGAGGTTATAGGTTATTAATTTATTTTGGATCATCTCAATCTTTATCCATGAATATCTAGATATACTACAACCCCAAACTTCACATTTGTATAAGACAACAAGGGTGATGAGAGTCTCAAAGAGGAACCTTTCTTTACTCCAAATGTAAATATCAAGCAACTTACAATTGTTTTCAAGTGCATAATAGGCTTTCCAACCTCCAATAATTCTTTACTAGATGCTATAATTCAAGTTGAGCCGATGAGGAAAGTCGATACCCAAATATTTATTAGGAGAAACTTGCTCTAGTCAATGGTTATCATATATGAAACTACCCTCAGTGATCTTTTTTCATTTAATGATCATGAATTTATTCTTGTCGGTATTAGCTATCATATCCATCTTGGAGTAGTATACATGAAGACTCCTAAGTTGCTTATCTAGATCATCATGGATTTTTGCTAGAAGAACGATATCATCAGCATAAAGGAAAAGAGTAGTGATTATTCTGGTGAGATCGATGCCCTTGCAACTGGTAGTTTCTTATCACTCCTTTATCTTATCAATGTAAATACCAAAAGGTGTAGGGGATAGGGGACGCCCTTGCTTAACCCTGATATTACATTAATAACTTGAGAGCACCCTTCATTGGTCCTGATATTTGAAATGATAGTCTCGTAGAGGCAGATCAAAAAAATCCTCAGTCCACGAGGAACCATGAACTCTTCATGTCTCTCATAGAGATTATCTCGAGGGACCATGTTGAAATATTTTATAAAGTCCACAAAACACCAGAAGAGATCGGTTTTACTATTGTAACTTTCCTATCCAATTATCCTGAGAGTGACAAGGTAGTCGATAGTTGACTATTGTCTCCTAAAACCAGCTTTCCCTTTAGCCATTTTACCCTTGTTCTCAAGCCAAAGGCTAAGCTTGTTTTCTAAAATGAGCCCATAAAGGTTGGCTAGGATGTGGCTAATCCTAATGGTCTTGTAGTTAGAGGGAATGCTTTTGTCCGCATTTTTAAAGATAGGCACAACAAGGCTTTATGTCCAAATCTTAGGGAAGCCATGTTTTACAACCAAATTGAGAAGCAAATGGAGATGAGGAATGAGGATAGATATTCCAATTTTAAAGACCTCAACTTGGTATCCTTCAATATCTTTAACTTTCCCATTAGCGAGATTATTAATCCTAAAATCAATGTCTTCCAAAGAAAATATATATCCTTAATAGGAGTGTTGAAGATGGTTCCTGATGAGCACCAATATTGCAGAAAGGATGCTATAACTCCTGGGCTACCAACTTTACTTTATCAACCTAGGGTTCTTGCAAACTTGGAGGTGACAATGCTCTATACACAAGTAAAAGTGATGGTTCTGCCTATTGTCATGTTCAGCTGGTGAGAGGCCACTCAGGTTTCAAGCCAGAATTATATGGAGTTAGAAGAATCTTGATTCTTTGATGGAAGAAAGGTAAATTTACTCTAATAGGGAGCTACTCTACTGCAATAATGGAGAAGGTCGACATGTGATGCTAAATCACACCATTTCCTAATTAACTGCTAAGAAACTATGCCTGGCAGAAATGCTGAATCAACATGAACCAAATGCTACTATCTAAGTTATAGAATTAAGAAGCATCAAGCATCACTAATGTGCAAGTAGAGAGACTTAACTAAATTTGTTTTTGCTTTATTGTCTTTTTATGAAAAATCAAGTATGCAAACTAATTGCTTATGTTGATGTGGTAGTTGAATTAAGGATGTTTGAGGATAACTGGAAGGGTTATGAGATGATTGGATGGTGTGGAATACCCTTGGGAAGCTTTGGGTGACTTCCTAGAGGGTTTCCATCAATTCGGCCTCAAAACATGCCATTTTAAGAAAACCTACAAGATGTACGAGAAACCTACAGGATTCCTTGTAAACCTATAGGATACATCCGAAAGAAAAATGCGAGGTGTTGGAGGTGATGGAAGGCATGGGAAAGGTGTTTGATGGGCGGAATGGAGTGGGAGAAGGCCTAGGATCACTCAGAACTCAACATCAAAGATATTAGATGGCTGGATTTGCTCAATGTGCTTGGAAGAATTTCTATGAAAAATGATGAAAACTAGTGAAGGTGATGGTGAAAACAAGGGAAGGCTAGGGTGGATGGAGTGGAAGGTGGTTATTGGCTATGAATTATTAGTCTCCTCTTGAAGCACCTTCTCTTAATAAAACATGCATATCTTCCCAAAATCTATGCAAACAAGAAAAATTTTCATAAATGAGTAAAGCAGAATTAATGAATTAATTGCCTACACTATGCATGAGGAAAGTTGTTAAAAGGAATGAAAGCATGGATGATATCTACTGCAGAAATGAAGATGAAGAAGATGACAATGGAATTCTACCTTGCAAGACTAACCAAATACTAATTTAAAGACAACAAACTCCAAAGCTCATAACAAAACTGTGTTTTTGGGGTTTCTTAAGGGTCCCTTCCTCATGTCATGATCCTAGAGGGAGGAAGTGAGGCTGAGACACCTGTTGACAACCTGATGGTGATCCTTTTATTCTTTCTAACTTGCTACTGTATTAAGGAACAAATGGAATCAAATTAATAAACAACCAATCTAATCTACACAATGGAAATGCATCTAAAAAGAAAATTAACAATGAAGCTCTGAAAATACACTAAACATAAATATAAAATAAAGAGGAGCCTTGGCTGCTAGGGTTGGGCCCTAACCCAAGAGCTTCAGTCCTATGAGTTAACTTAGTGCCGGCTCAAAACAAAACTCATTCTTATTACCAAAACAACAAATTACATCAATAGAACTTTCACGAGTCTGCAGCTCGAAAATAGATTAGAGTTTTACAATAAAAATCTGAGTCCTAATGAGGCTCTAGGCCTCTCTACTTATACAACTGAAGTCCACAAAAAATTCCTTAAAATCAAGGAGGCTCAACTCCCAAACTTGAGATAAACTAGCTCTTTGTCTCCCACTTGCTTAGTTGCCTTCTAATCCTCATGGCTTGGTTGCTTACACTCTGAGCTGGTGTGATGGATGGAGGAATATTCGAATGGGGGATAAGTAAATGAGGAGGATTTGCCTCGTACAATCCCCCTCCCTTGTCCCATTCGAGTTTTAACCTTAGTATGTGCAAAAATTCCTTGATTTTATCCTTCAATCTTGCATTCAATGCATATTAGCCCACTAGGCATAATATCCAACTCTAACTCATCTCATAAACAAAATATAATGAAAAACATGTAATAATTCATGAGAAAATTTGGTTTGACTATGCTAGGAGGTGAATTAAGGCCCATATAATTACCAAATGATGAGGCTCATCATGACCCCCATATTGAAAGTGTTTCTCATCCTCCGAGCAACTCAATCAATATCCATATCCTTCATAGATGTAGTGGCCTCCTTCACGTCACGTGTCTCTATTGTGGTCTCCTCTTCTTGTTCATAGAAGCCTACTTTCCTTTCTACCTCCTCCCACTTCCTCCTTTCTTCTTCTTCCTTCCTTCCTTCTAACATTCCTAAGAGTAGTGGTGGACTAAGTTTTAGGCCAATCCAATTGACTTTCAGTGTTTGCATAGATTGCTTGTACATGGGTGCCCTATTTAGTTCCTCTCTCGATATTTGTGGGTAGTTGTAATCTCTTATCTTTAAGCTGTATGGCAATTTGTTCCATCTCCTTAGGAAATCATTTATGCTATCATTCCCTAATAGCCTGAGCATGTCCTCAAAAAGTGAAATTTTTTGCTCTTGGGAAGAAAGATATCTAGTGCAAGATGAGGATCATTTGCAATCAAATTATGGGTACTGATGAAGGCCATGGGATTTGATTATTTAGCTATGATCATAAGAGGTTCAGTTTGTTCTCTTGCCAATATCTTCTTCATCTCTTCATCCCTTGACTCCTCATGGCTCATCCATGATGCCAAAGCCATCAATTGTAAATCTCCTAGCTTGGCGTTAGGGTCCCATACATTCATGTCTGTTAGGGCCATGTTGTGAAAGTATAACTCAACCATCTTGGCCCTATCTTCTAGTGTGCTATGATCACAAAGATCAATGAACTGCATGTACTCCTAAAATGGCATGGTGCCTCTCTATGCCATGATCTTGATTTGGAATTGCAGCAATTGTTACTTGAGGTATAGGGCATAGGATTTAGCTGGAATCCTACACTGGATTGCTTCCAAAGAGAAACTGGCCATACATGCCAATTTATTCTCTCTTTCCTACAACTATCCTCTCAACCATCCATTTTTTGTCTCTAGTTAATTTTTTATTATGGCCTCTTTGTCTGTCAAGCCACTTAGCTCTCTACCCATCTCCTTGATTTTCTCCTCCATGTGCCCAATGTTTTCCACCCCTTTGATTTGGCAGTCTGCATCCATCAGTGAGTTCTAGCCCTCTCCTTCTCAAGCTCAAAGAACATTGGGATAGCAAATTTTTTAGGTAGGACTTTACCTCCTTCAGTAAACCTGTAGTAGGAGTCTAGGTTAGGTAGGGGACTGGGTTCTTTTTTCTCTGGGTACTCTTCCTTAGTTTCTTGTTGCTCCCCTACCTCCCATTCCATTTTTTGTGCCTAATGTAGGTTCAACAGAGTGTCCTATAGGACTGCTTCTGCTTCTTGTAGATTCTACTGTGTATCCTGTAGGATTACCTTTCCCTTGGAGGAGGTTGATCTAGTCATAGGCCTTCTCACATAGGTGATGGGAGACTTAGGGGAAGGCATTTTCTCCTTCTGTTTAGGGGAGTCTTCAATCAAAATAGGAATTTTGGTTGGTGTTTTGGGTTTCCCCTATCCTATTCTTGTGCTTTTCCTTGTCCTAAAATATAAGAGGGTCTCCCTTAGTCTTTTGCCTTTTTGCTTAATGGGGGTGCTAAGAGTAGTGAGGGTAGTTGCTGCCTCTCTCTCAGTGGGTTTTGGAGATACCATAGGTGAATCTTCTTTGTTTTTTGTTCCCTCTTTTCCATTTCCTTCTTCACCTATGTCATTCCTTTCTTCTTCCTCTTTCAGATCTTGAACATATTTATTTGTTTCCTCCTTAACATCCTCTGTTAGGACCCTATACTACTAGTGTAGCCACTTATTGGTATTATTACAACCCCCTTATTATGTTGTTGTACCCATGTAGTCCCCATATTTTTAATATTGTGCCCCATAGAAGGCCACTATTGTTATTATTGTGCCCTTACATTATTATTATTATGTCGGCTATGATTATATTATGACCCCTTAGACTCCTATATATAGAAAGGAGGTATTTTCATTTGTATCATCTAAGAATTGTTCATTTGTGTAATACAAAGGAGGTTTCCTCCTCGAAGAGGCTGAATTCTAAGGTGTTGATCTATATTTTCTATCTTTTTGTGAGCTAACATTTGGTATCAAAGCTTTGGATTCTAGGGTTTCGCTGCTCCAAATAGGTCATCGTGGCATTTTTGCTAGAACTTTTTTTCTACGACGTTTCAGATGTTGAAAAAGAACCCATTTGGGCTTAAATCGTTCTGAACCTTGGGTTTGAATTTCAAAGTTGTTCGTGCTATATTTTTCGATATATGATCTAAGGAAGTTAGACTTTTTACAGACTCCCTAATTACATTCCAAACAAGTGACTTAGGGAAAATAGTCATAAATTTTGTTTTGAGCATCAGATTGAAATTTCATAAGAAGTTACAAAAAGAGGACAAGATTTAGTTTCTTGTGTATATTTTTTAGATCCCAAGGTCAAAACACTGACACATGGCACTTCATACAAGTTCGCTCTTCTGAAAAGGGATATAATCAGGTCATCTTGGGAGATTGTGCATAACTCTTTCTTGGAGAATCTAAATTAGATCAGACTAGTGGCATTGGAAAGAGGACGTAGAGGGCTACTGCAGGTCACAATTTTAGAACTTAAAGATTCGAAAGTACATAGTTAAAGTCATTTCAAGATAGAGCTCCTAAAATCAAGAAAAAGTGAGATGAGGAAGTTTGATGGCAAGGATCCAGTGAATTGGATACTACAGATGGAGAAATATTTTGATCTAAATGGTGTACCACTATTACAAAAGTTATAAATGCATCTTCATATTTAGAACAAGATCAATTTTTATGGTATAAAGGGCTTTGTTCTCATAAACAAGTTATTACATGGTCAATTTTCACGGAGGAAATTATAGCACATTATGAGGATACAAAGAGCAACACCCTCTTTAGAGAAACACCACAACAATTGCAAGAAAAAAGAGAAAAATGGCTTTGTTACAGAGTGGAAAGAAAAATTATGGCAACAAGGAATTCTACCCCTCACAACTATAAAGATGGAAGTGTTTTTTATCGTAGCCTTCCACAACCTACAAGGGTTACACCACAACAATTGGAAGAAAAAGAGAAAAAGGGATTTGTTACAATTGTGATAGCAAATGCAATAAAGGTCATAAGTGTGCTGAGAATAAATTATTTTAGACAGAGTATGAAGAGGAGGAAGAAAAGGATCAAGAAACATCAAAAGAAGAGGATATACACCAAGACCCAACCCCAGAGAAAGGAAGAAATGAATCCGACCATATGTTGTAAAGCATTGGCAAGAATTACCACTCCTCAAACTCTCAAGATAGAAGGACATATCAAGAAGAAAAAGGTTCAAGAAGTGAAAGATCACATCAATAAAGAAGAAATGAATCCAACCATTCTTGTATGCATTGGCTGGAATTACCACTCTCAAACTATCCAGATAGAAGGACAATATCAAGAAAAAAAATGTTCAAGAAGTGAAAGATCACATCGAGCATCAAGAAATGAATCCAACCATATCTTGTAAAGCATTGGAAGAAATTACCACTCCTCAAACTCTCAATATAGAAGGACATATCAAAAAGAAAAAGGTTCAAGCAGTGAAAGATCACATCGAGCATCAACAACAAGTTCTCCAACTTTTAAAGCATAACACCACTTTGGTGCAAAATCGAATGAAACAATAGGTAGATCAACAGTGTAGTGAAAAATGTTTTGATGTAGGTGATTGGGTATTTTTACTACTACATCTCAAGCAAGCTATTTATGAGAAGGAAATGTTGGCAATACTACATGCACTTAAGAAATGGCAACATTACAAATGGATCATGATAGTCTTAAATACTTTTTAGAACAACTAATATCTTTAGAAGAACAGAAAAAATGTGTCACAAATATGTTGGGTTATGTCTTTGACATCATCTATAGTAAAGGGAAACAAAATTTTGTTGCATATGCACTCTCAAGAAAGGATGAGGATGTGGAAGCATTGTTTTGTGCTATTTCTATTATCCAACTAGATTGAATAAACGAAGCAAGGGATGAATGGAAGAAGGACGAAGAAGTATGACCACTCATTCAAAGTTGGAGAAGATCCCAATTCAAACAATATTGCCAGAGCTTGAAGAGGAAGGAAAAATCATATTGGAACCTAGAGTAGTCACAGTAACAAGAACCTGACAGCTACCAAATCGATCAAGTTCAGAGTATCTCATTAAGTGGAAGCAGTTACCACTGAAGATTCCACATGGGAGGACAAGAATTTTATACAGAAGCATCAAGAACTACTCAAGCATTGAGGACAACACTTTTTGAAGGAGAGGGGCATGTTAGTCCCCTATACCACTAGTGTAACCCCTTATTGTTATTAGTACAACCCCCTTATTATATTGTTGTACCCATTTAGCCCCCATATTGTTACTATTGTGCCCCATAGAATCCCACTATTGTTATTATTGTGCCCTTAGTCAGCTCTGATTATATTATGACCCCTTAGACTCCTATATATAGAAAGGAGGTCTTTTCATTTTCATCATCTAAGAATTGTTCATTTTTGTAATGTAAAGGAGGTTTTCCCCTCGAAAAGATTGAATTCTAAGGTGTTGATCTATTTTTTCTATCTTTCTGTGAGCTGGTACCATAACATCCTCCTCTGTTTCATCATCATCCTCATTCTCTTTCTCCTCTTCTTCTTCATCTTCCTCATTTTATTCTGCTTCATATCCTTCTTCATCCATCTCATCTTCATCTCCTTCTATTTCTTCCTCTTCCTACTTTACTTCGTCTTCCTCTGCTTCAATCTCTTCCTCTACCTCTTCACTCACAGTAGGACTAACATCATATGTGAGAGCTTTGATGTCATCCTCTGTCGGCATGTCTCTGAAGACTGACCATGTTATAGGAATTCTGAGGTTTTGGAGGGCATCTTCTATAAGGATCCTAATTAACCCATGGTGAGCTAAATGTTTGGAATTTTCCTCCTACACTTTGATGCCTGAGTCTATTAGTGATTGTATCAGGAAGTATGGTATGTTGAGCCTTTGGTGAGGGGGTGTTTCTGCTCCAAATCTCAATTCTTCAAGAAGCCTAAAAAGATAGCATACACCACACTATATCTACCCTCACATGAAATGTATTTGACTAATTGCTAGCTTACCTCATTCCAGGGATATGGCAGACTCGCCCTCCTTACTCCATTTTTGTCCTCGGTGGGTTCCTCATTTTCTAAAAAGAATTTCCTTTTGGCAGCCTAGCTATCTCCTTTGTCTTCTTTCCTCCATGGTATTCCTAGGGGAAGTGTGGTGAATTTGCTGATGAGCTCAGGGCTGAGTTCTATGGAGAGGCCTCTTACCAATAGTGGCATGGATTATGGTCAGTGGAATGAGGGAGAGAGAAAAATCTTGGGCCACCTCATCATCATACCCTCTAAATTTTTTGAAAAACCCCATCCAATTATGCCTTGTGAAGATTTCAAGCACTTGGGGGTGTTGTTGGATTCTCACAGTGTTATTGGGCTACCTCTTATTAAACACTCCTATCATCTTGGTTGTTGAAGTTTGAGGAGATGAAAGGGTTGAGACAATTTTCAAATGCAAAACCAAAACTGAAATGACTGTGTATGTAATTCCCCTACACAGCTGCTAAATTCACTCAGAATTAGGGGACTTTTGGTTCAATTACTTGTAAAGAGGGATGTAATTACATAGCTTACCTCTTCATAGTGTTTTCAGTGGCCAACTACCGCATTTTCCCCTCTGAAACTCCTCTTGGCCAATCTTGTAGACAGTCTCTGTGTATTGTGTAGGAATTCTTGTGCATGATCCTATAGGAATTCCTCTGCAACCCTGTAGGAATTCCTGTGTAGTGAAACGATCAAGCTTTTCTTTCGGTAGGTTGACTGGGCATGAGAGCGACCTGTGAGAGCGAGCTTTGAGGAAGTGAATGCATGAATGCATGGGGATGATGATTATTTCCACTTATGTTTATTTGAGGTGAGGTGGTGTGCTGGTAGCAAAGGTACATTTCCATTTTTGGACCGTTGGTCCCTATTACAACCTCATCACTCCCCACTCCTCATAATTAGCTCCCATCTTATGCATCCGTAGCTTTAACTACTTTTGTCCTTCTCCTTCTCTATTTTTGAGTTGACTGATGCCACGTGTGAGAGAACATCCTTTTTTTTTGTTGACTAAGAGAATGTGGCCAAGTTAACTGACCAACTTTTCACTTATAAACCAACTTATAACTTTTACATTTTATTTTACTACATGATGCATATGAGAGAGCAAGCGGGATACTTACATGTGGTGCCAATACCTTGCTACAGTTGTTGAAGACTGGAGGTGCTTGCTTTGTGTGTGACTGCATGTTATTCTTCTTCCTTTCTTGTTGCTTTCTAATGATCCCTTTGTTTGTGGAGGTACTTGTTGTTGAAGATGGTGTTGGTGTTGTTGTTTTGGATCTTCTTCTACTCTTGGATGATCATGTCGGATGCTTGCTGTTGTTATAATTCGTATTCTGTGGGATAGGATGCTACATGATTTCCTACAAAATGTCTTGTAGCTTCTTCTCCCTTAGAACTCTTAATCATACACCTTTCTGAGATGGTGACATGGATGGAGAGAAAGACTAGGAGTGTGTAGAACAAGGAATACTCAGGTGATCCTCTCTATTCCTTCCTGTTTCCCTTCTTTTCGAAGATTGTTATTTTCTTTCTTTTTCAAATCGATTTTGTTTTTAAGGGTGAGTGCAGGGGTGATGATGGTAGAAAAGGTATGGTGATTGAATGATGAAAGGGGTGAATTTTATTGGCATATAAAGTCATTTATTTTCCTTAGGACTACCTCCTGTAGGATTTTTGGGTCACTATAATTCCTACAGGATCATCCTGTAGGTTTACAAGGGATCCTATAGAAAACACACTCCCATTGTAATAAAGTAAATGAGTGGAAAAAAATGACAAAAATGGTGGAGGAATCAATGATAATGAGTAGTAAAATAAAAATGTGAGTGACAGGGGTCTCTTTGTGATCCTCCTATGCTCTTTGACTATCTTTCTTGCTGACCTGCAAATGGAAATTTCATGATTTTTTTTTTCTTTGAAAACAACTAGGCTACCTTTGAGAGGTTTTCACCCTAGCTGTTTGCCCTGCGTGCCTCAAGAGAGGTTTTCACCTAGGGATCTTCCTTTATTTTTTATTCTTTTTTTTTTTACACCACTGGGCTGCCCCAAGAGGTTTTCAACCCAATGGTGGGACTCAAGCACCTCATGGAGGTTTTCACCTGAACCCTTATTTTTCTTTTTTCTTTCCTCAGTGATTCGATGAGGGAGGAGTTGAAACTCACTCCACTATCATCATTGCCTTATTGATATCATCAATGAACTCTTGTTTTGATCAAGGTCTCTTGTAGATTTTCAATTGATGTCCATTAACAAGTAAAGGGATGGCCTCTTCATCTATAGTTCTGATCTAAACTGAACCATTATCTTGGCATCTTTCTACAACATAAGGTCCTAGCCATCTTTTCCTTAACCTTGCCTTGAAGTATTTATACCTGGAACCATATAAAAACACCCAATCGTCTTCCTGAAATTGCTTCTCCTTGATATAATTCAAGATCTTCCTCTGAAGTTGAACTACCTCTATATGTAGGAGGGCTTGCATTCTGAATTCATCCAAACAATTCAACTAGAACAATCTCTCTTTTTGTGCACTGCTGAGATCTAGATCTAGTTGGGTTTCCATCCTTAATGTGTTATACTCATTTTAAATAGACAAAAAATCCCTTTTCCCATAGACCAGCTCATAGGGTGTGAATCCAGTGGTGGTCTTCCATGTGGTATTATATGGCCAAGTGGCATCAACTAGTTTATCTATACAATCCCTCCTACTGCTGCTTACCACTTTGGTCAAGATTCCCTCTAACACTTTGTTGGTTACTTCCACTTGCCCATTAGCTTTTGGATGATAGGGAGTGGAGGTTCTATGCTTGATCTTGTGTTGGCTGAGCAAGTCTTCAATCATGTTTGAGGTAAACTGGTTGCCTTGGTCTGTGACCATCTCTGTAGGGTATCCAAATTTGTAGAATACATCCTCCCTTAGGAACTCAGCCACCTTCTCCTCTTTTGTTCCCTTAATTTCCTTGGTTTCAACCCACTTAGTCAAACATTCAGTGCACACAATGATGTACTATTTTTTCTTGGAAGGAGGGTCAATAGGCCTAATGATGTTCATGCCTCACTTGTCAAATGGCTTGAAAGTCACTTGAAGCTACAGAGGCATTTCATCTCTTGGAGTAGGCCTTCCCATCCTTTGGCACCGATCACACTGACTAGTATATCTTTTCACATCTTGATGAAGAGTGGGCCAATAATAGCCTGTTTGTAACACTTTGAATGTTGTCCTCTTTGCTGCAAAGTGACTGTTATAGACATTTTTGGGCACTGCACCCCAATCATAAATGTCCATAAACTAAGGGCTCCTAAGTCCCTAAAAGTGTTGCTTCACTACCTAAAGGAACAAGGTCAGCTGATTACA
>APFE031287333.1:2061-31063 GCA_000404065.3 Pinus taeda
TTTTTCCTGTCTCATTTTCAACCAAAGCTTTCCATTTCTTGAAAGTATCAAATACATCAGATTTATTTCGAATACAATAAATCTAGGTTTTTCTAGTTGCATCATCAATAAAAGTAACATAATAACAAGAGCCACTAAGAGATGATACCTGAGAAGGTCCCCATACATCTATATGCATAACCTCTAATTTTTCGCTCTTCTTTTCTTTCCCAACTCTAAGGAATCTGACTCTCTTCTGTTTTCCATAAACACAATTTTCATAGAATTTTAAATCAACATGCTTCAAACCTGGAAAAAAATTTCTTGAGTGAAGAATTTGCATCCCCTTCTCACTCATGTCCCCGAGCCTATGATGCCACAATGTCGCATCTTCTCCTGTAGAGGTTAAAGCATTAATAGAATTAGAAATACCATTGCATAAGTGCAATGTACCAACCTTTTCTCCTTTTCCTATTACCAAGGATCCTTTAGTGACCTTCCATGTTTTATCTGTGAAAATAGTTATGCAACCTTCACCTCCCAACTGCCCTGTTGAAATCAAATTTTTCTTCAGATCTGGAACATGCCTTACCTCCTTCAATAGCCATTGATTTCTATTCTATTGTTTTATGAAAAATGTACCCATTCCAATGATTTTACAGGGTTTATCATCACCCAATCAAACCTGTCCAAAATATCCTTGAACATAATCATGAAAATGTTTCCTATCAGGTGTGGCATGGAACGAGGCCCCTGAATCTACCACCCAGGCATCAATAATATTTTCTAATGAAAGAATGAAAGCATCTTGCAACACATCACTTGTTACATTTGCTTCATGATTATTTTCTTGTTGCGTGTCTCCTTCTTTTCCCTTTTGAGACTTGGAGTCTTTCTTCAGATGTCCTTTCGTCCCACATTTCCATCACACTATCCCCGATCTAGACTTGGATCTGCCTTTTCTTGATTTACTGCGTTATCCTGGGCTCTTTCTTCTTTCCATTTTTCTTCCCCTAGTCTCTACAGTCAAAGCATTACCTGTTGTCTCACCAGAGCTTTTCCATTGCATTTCCTTGCCAAGGATTGCACTAACAACATCATCAAACTTTAAATTACTAGATCCAGAGATAGAGTTACTAATGACCATAACTAAACCATTCCAACTTTCTGGCAATGAGCACAAAAATAACAGAGCCCTAACTTCATCATCAAAAGTTACCCCTACAGAACTTAACTGACTTGTAACTATATTAAAATCATTTAAATGATCAGCAACAGATCCACCTTCTGACATCTTCATTTTAAATAAACGCTTCATAAGAAATACCTTATTTGAGGCAGAGGGTTTTTCATATAGTTTGGCCAGTGTCGACGTTAAACCCTCTGTTGTCGTTTCCTTTGAAATATTAAACGTTTTCGATGCCACTAGGCACAACTGTATTGTTCCAAGTGCCTTTCTATCGAGAATATTCCATTCTGTGTCTATCATACTCATCAGCGTATTTGTCTTTCCGCTCAATGGTAGGTACAACTCTCTCTGATACAAATAATCTTCCATCTGCATATTCCACAGCTGGTAGTTTTGGCTGTTGAATTTTTCGACCCTAAACCTACCATCTTCCGCCATTACTCCCACTCGAACCAGGAGCCCTTCTCTCTTGCGATTTTATCAGCCAAATAGACCTTCGGCTCTGATACCAATTGTTAGAAAATTATATATTACAGAGCAATGGAACACATAAAATATTGCAAAAATATAAACACTAAAAACACATAAAACAAGAGAGAGACAGATATACGTGGTTCACCTAGTTTGGGCTACGTCCACGGAGAAACATCCAGTCCTTATTTTTATATTATCCAGCAAACTAAAGAGATACGACTTACAGCAGATCCCTTGTAATACCCTCTTCGCTCTCAATCTCCTCTCTCTTCTTCACTCAGAATACCGATATATATAGACGCAATATAATTCCCTCATATATAGTAAGGGGTTGCCTTCTAGGGAAAAAAGCCCTAAACTAAACATAACCTCTACCATCAGATCATCTACCTAATGGACGACCCAGATTGACTAGAAATTACTAGACTTTTACAAGGCAATTTTACATACATTTTTAGCTTCAGGGGCGCTGCCCCCGAGCCCCCACCGGGGGACCGCTGGCCCCCGAACCCCCATGGGGGGGACAAGTTCCCCCCACACCCCCCCGCATGGAGGGGTGTACAATCTTCCTAGGGTATACATCCGACTGAAACCTTTGAATGCAGAAGATAATCAGGCTCCACACCCAACACGATCTTCCCATAGAGCAAATATTAAAGCTTTTTTCTAGTTTTTATGACTTTGATCAATGGTTAATTTGATAATTCTTATGAGATTTTTGTTTTAGATTTGACCAAGCCATTTCCCCAAGGATAATAGTTAGCAGATTATTTAAGTTTAAAACCTCTTTTAAGAGAAAATTTTGTCATAGCATTGCCTGTAAAATAATATGCATTATCAAACATGAGAGCGGATGGCAGACCAAATTTGGTAATAATAAACTGATCAATAAATTCAATGATGTTTTCAAAATTGGCTACCTTAAGTGGAATTGCGTCCACCCACTTTGTGAAGTAATCAGTTGCTATAAGGATATATTCATGCTGCTTTGAAGAGTGAGGAATGATCTCACCTATTATATCCAGTCCCCATTGTTCAAATGGATGTTCAATGTTGACTGGTTGCAATGGTAATGCGGACTTCCTTTGTCTCCCAGCAGCTATTTGACAAACTTTACATTTCCTTACATAATTGTGTGCATCTCTAAGGTTGGCCAATAATAGCTAGCATGCAATATTCCATGTGCGGCTGTGTCCCCTCTAAAATTTCCACTAGCTGATCCATCATGGAGTTCCTGGAAAACCTTTTTTGCTCATACTTTTCAAGACATCTAAGCAAAACAAAATCATAATTTATTCTAAACAACACATTATTGATGATTTGATATTGTCTGGCTTTCAACCTCAAAGCCCTTTTTCTTTTGTAACTTAGTTTTGTAGGGGCATATCCATTTTTAAAATAAAAAATGATATTATCATATTTGGATTCAATGTTGTTGAGGATTACCTCATATACTTGTATGTCATCCCCTGAATCTTGTAGTGCTGGTAAGTTGGATGCTCCTGCTAACATTCTGCAAAAACCTTGACCTTTTACAATTTTGGCTGGTCTAATCTCAATGTCATATTATTGTAGTGTTGTTACCCAATTTGCCCTTTTCTCACCTACATCTCTTTCTATTAGTAGATTTCTCACTGCTAAGAACAAGACTACTACCTTGTTGTGGGTTTTAAGGAGAAAGGGTCTAAAATGCTTTATTGATTTGAAAATAATGAAATCTTGTTTTACAATATCTTAGTAGTTTAATTCAGCCCCCTGCAAATTGGATCTAAAGAAATAAATCGACGCTTTGGCTTTATCATCATTGACCTGTGTTAATACAACTGCATATGATTTCTCAGAAGCAAAGGTATATAAAATGAAATGATTAGAAAAAATTGAGGTTTCTAGTGAGGGAGCATTCAATATTGCTTGTTTAATCAAATCAAAGGCTTCATGCTCAATATGTCCCCATTTAAAAAGAGAAATTTTCTTAATCATATATTGGAGAGGTAAAACAATTCGTGAAAATTCAGGGACAAATCTTTTGACAAAATTTATCTGACCTATGAAAGATTACATGGCTTTCTTGTTATGAGGTAAGGGGATTCCATAAATTTCTTTTATCCTATCAGGATCAATGTGAATTCCTTCTTTGGAAACAATATATCCAAGGAGCTTTCCTTCACTTAGAGCAAATAAATATTTCTTGGGATTGAGAGAAATTCCATACCTCTAATAATGCTCAAAGATTTGTTTTAAATCCTTTAAATGATTACGATGCTTTTTTGAGTACATAGTTATATCATCTAAATATATTACCACTAATTTATTAACCAAGCCTTTGAAAGATATGTCCATGGCTCTTTGAAATGTGGCATCAGCATTGATTAATCCAAATGGAATCTTTTGATAGGAGTAGGTGCCCCATTTGGTTTGAAATGTAGTTTTTAGTTGGTCATCTGATGTACTAGAATCTGATTGTAACTTGAGAATCCATCCAGAAAAGACATTAGTTTTGAGCCTACAATTGATTGCAGTATCTGTTCTATAGGAGGTAACGGGAAATTGTCTTTCTGACAAGCTTTGTTAATATTGCAAAAGTCTATACATATTTGAATATCACAATTCTTTCTTCTCCTAGGAACAAGGTTAGAAACCCACCTTGAGTGCTTGACGGGAAAGATAATTTTGGATTTGAGCAGCTTATTCAATTTAGATTTGATCTTATTTTATAAATTTGGGTGGGTTTTCCTTAGCTTTTGCTGGATGAGTTTCTCATCAAATATCATGGGAATGGTATGTTGAATTATAGTAGTGTCATATTTATTAAGGTATTCATAGTTCCAGGCAAAGACATTCTTGTATTTCTTCAACAAATGAATGAAGGCTGATTTTTCGTCAAGCTTAAGACCAAGTCCTAGATTGATGTTCTAAGGTTTAAGGTCACTTCCAAGATTAACTAATTCAAACCTCAAAGTTGAACTTTGGAGTTTCAAATTAGTGGGTTTTTTGAATCTGTCCTTGAGATCATATAAGTCTTCCAGCTTAACCACAGACTTAGGTATGGAATTCATAGTCTTTTCTTGCTTAAGATGGGAGTCATGTTGATCTTCATCTATTATTTGGTCGTCATAAGAGCCTTCAAATGTTATAAAACTTATGATAACTGGATCATTATTAAAGACTTGCCAATTGGTGATATTGTCAGGAATGCAAGGCCTAAAAATCAATTCAATAGAAAAGAGATCGGGGCTATAATCTTCTGGTGGAATGAGCTTAGATGCAACATTAGCTAGCAAATCGGAACTTTCATTTTGGAGTCTTGGGATGTGGGAAATTTAACTGTTATAAACTGAGAAGTGAGGTCCTGGACTAATTATTGATAATATTTCAAATGTCCAGACAAACAGTGTATAGTATTTCTTACCTGTTTTATCACAATTTTCGAATCTCCAAACACTTGAAGTTGTTTGATATTAAGGTCCATATCCTTATACAACCCTTGAACCAATGATTCATATTCGACAGTGTTTTTTGTGCATTCGAATTCAAGCCTACATGCTAGCATAGCTTTTTGTCCTTTGGGGCTAACTAATATGCATCCTACTCCAGTTCCATCGTTAGATTTGGATCCGTAAAAAAATAATTTCCAAAGAATGAGTTAACTACAAGTTTATCTACAAAATTTATACACCTAGAAGTATCTGTTTTAGAAAAAAAATCAACCTGCGATATAACCGAATTTTCCAAGAAGGGTGAAGTATTTTCATTAAAATTTCCCAGAAATGATTCAATTGAATAGTTTCCAATGATATTGCTACTATATGTGAGTGGCTCATTCTCTCCCTCTAGTTTTGTAACAATATAATTTTGATGTTTTTCGTGGTCAACCCTTATTTGATTTATCTTGCCATTATAGGGAATCCACATGTGGGACCAGTTAGTTGCAAAATAGCCATGAAGCTTTTATGACCACTCTCTGCAAAGGATTAAACCGTAGAACTCGGGGCTATCTACCACAAGAATATCAATGACTTGATAGAATTTAGGGTTTGATGAGAGTCTGATAGTGACTTAATTGAGCTCTCCTATAACTTCGACTTGAGATCGGTCTAACTGCATAATGTGCACAACAGTTTTTTGGGGCTCAACATTCACTTTTGTACAAACTGTTCATGGTATAATGTTATATGAAGCTCCAGAATCAACTAAACAGTTGTGTATATTCTTTTTGAAAACTTCAAAAGTCAAAAGGAATGGAGGAGTATTGGATTTTTATCTTCCTCCTATCAGAGCAATATCAGTAGGACCGATTTTGTTTAATAAGGTATTAGGAGGTCTTCCCATTTCTTGGGAAGCTTGCGAGATTACAGCAGTGGGAAGTGGAGAA
The DNA here is from genome assembly GCA_000404065.3 of Pinus taeda. Taxonomy (NCBI): domain Eukaryota; kingdom Viridiplantae; phylum Streptophyta; class Pinopsida; order Pinales; family Pinaceae; genus Pinus; species Pinus taeda. The sequence continues at coordinate 8,076 of APFE031287333.1, forward strand.
GTAGGCATTGCTTTTAGATCTTTGAGCAATAGCTTTTGTTGATGTTTCAACTTTCTAAGCTCGTGAAAGGTAATGTTCGCCCTAGTATTTTTCATATCTTCCACTATGTTGTATTCCATTTCATCAGAGACTAACAAGGTTTTAGTTGAAGGTGAAGAATTTGTTTGAGAAGGAGAAGTTTGAGTTGATTTAGACAAATATTTCTTACCTATTGTTTTGCCTTTGGGAGTTGGTGTTGATAGCTTCTGTTTTGAATTTGTTTGTGGCAATTCAACAGAGCTTATGCTCTTGGTTGCAACAGGTAGTGCTTCTTCTGTTTCTTCATTGGGAAGGATAAAATCCCACATTCCTTATAACTCAACTACTTCTTCTTCATCTGTTTTCTCTTCAGTTGTTGAGACTTCATCTTCCTCCACATATGATTCATCATTTGATATGGTACTTGGAGGCTTAGTATCAGTGGATGGATTTCTTCTATATGGTATGAAAGGTTTCTTTGAGGAAGTCTCTGCTACCTGTTTCTTGACATCAACCATTTCATTAGACATGATTTTAAGGAATTTTTGTACACCTTCAAGATCAAAAGGATCTTTAGGTGGTTTTTTGGTGGATTAATACCTAAAAGTTACTTTCTTGGATTTGCGTTCTTCTAATGCATTTTTCTTGTCTAAGACTAGAATACGTTTTTCTACAACTATGGTCTCTTTCATGTTTTTTTTCCAAAGTTGGTTGGGCAGCCCTGTCGACAAAAATAGTTATGTTTGAAGGAAGGGCAAAGATGTACCATTCATTTTGGACTTCATCGCTGGGCTTAGATGTTGTTGGGATTTTATTCAGTAACTTGTTAAAACATGAATTGAAGTCCTTAATCGGTTCTCTAGGTTCGGCTTTCAAGTTGGAGAGAACATTGATAAGAGTAGTCATTGATCTGTCATCTCCAAACTTTGTTAGGAATTGCTCTTTAAAGGCATCCCAACTATTAATGGAACCTGATGGTAATGAAAAGTACCATGACCATGTTGATCCTTGTAAGGTATAAGGGAATAATATTACAACTGCATCTTCTTCCACTACTTCATTTAGGTTTATGGACAACATAAAAAAAAAATTATGTGCTCTTTGGCTGGTAAAGCATCATCAGGATTGAACTTTGGTAACCACTTTTCTAGATGGGCTGGCAAAGGATGTAAGGGTTCTACCATTCGTACAACTATTGGATTTGTCCATGGTCTCTACGGGTTTTAAGCCATCGTAGGTGTCTGTGTAGAGGAAACTTTTCTTGTATTTGAAGGTGATTGGGTAGAGGAGGTTTGTGCTCCAGTACCAGTGTAAACCACGATCTGGAGTTGTGAGGTGGATGGTTGATTTTTCAATGAAATGGATGGAATGAATGAGAATGTTTGAAGTGATTATGAAAGAACCTCACTGTGGGATTCAGATTGTGTCTTCTTAGCTCTCTTACGGTTTGGTAAAGAGAATTCCAATGGGGGGATCCCAGGATTTTCACTATGTTCTCTAGTTAATCTTTGAGATGAGGGGAACTAAGAAGAAACACTAGCTTGAGATAACTTAGATTCTTCTTCAGATATTGAAATCCCTTGTAGCTTATGGATTAGAGACAAGATTTCGGGGGTTCTATAGAAGAAGATTGATCTGACTTTTTTGAAATCACAGTAGTGGATTCTAAAGGGTTCTTTACAACTTCTTGCTTAGGATTTGGAGATTTGGAATGTGATCGAGAAGTTGGAGGAGATGGTGAGGGATTTTTACTCTTAGAATGGCATGTTGATTTGAATTTACTTCCCATTGATATTTAGGCCCTCCTTCTAGCACCAAAATGTTGAAGCCCAAAAAATCATTGCTACAACATGGGGGGAAACCACCCGGTCTGAACCTTGGTTAACAACTCCTTTTTCATTTGATGTAGTGGATCTGACTAGGGATAATGGAACCAGTTTCTCATAAATGATTTTGATAGTGTTGATGGGGTGATCTATGATGTAAGAGAGGAATGATTAAGCTAACTGTAATCTAATCTAAACTACTAAACACATGCGTATATCGTAGTTTAAACACTATTTAAATATAAATATACCCAGTAATTCAATACAATATCCGATCTACAATGATGTCCTACAACAATTGGTAATATAGATCATTTAACTGCAATAAGAAATGAAATCGTTTAACAGTAATCATTTTGGATAAATAGTTAGCCAAAACGATTGTGAAAGATATATGGCATATAAATCGTTCATATATTCAGAATAAAGTCAAAGCCAACATCATACAAAAGTGCAATAATGCTAAACATAAATTATAATTTCACACATAAAACAATTAACAGAAGAATTATTTCCTGATATATAAATAAAACAAGATCATAAGATAAAAGTACCATATAGGACAATTCCTGCTCATGTGCTTCAGCAATATTGACCAACTTTCAATCAATCCAACACATTCTAAGAGTACAAAAGTGCATTTCAGTAGAGCATCCTAGATATTTAAGAGAAAATATATCATTTTCCATTCATTTCATCAAAACCTCTTCAAAAGTACAGAAGTGCAATGTTTCGAAGAATGTTTCTGATAAAATTTCTGGACCCCTCTCTAAATGCATGAGAGGGGTTTAAATACTAAACTATAGGTCCTAAAATAGATTATTACAAAAATAGTTGAGGAGGTCTAAACGACCTACCTCAGATTATGAAAAAATAAAACTAAAAATAAAAATAGACTAAGTGACTAACTCCTTTGCATTTGATCTTTGAGATCGCAAATATCTATCATAGGCTTAAGCTGTGTCGGTTGGCCGATCACAGATTTTAACTGCTAGAAAATATAGCTTCTATTAGTGTTGGCACCATTTTTTGTGTGGAAGTTGTTAAGCATCTCAAGGTCATCCAATGGCTATATGGTTTTACCAAGAATTTCCAGTATGCTTCCCAGTTTAGCTTGCTCATCTGTCGGATCACCTCCTCCTTTTCCTTCGCTACCTGTTTCCACTGATGCTCTAATTGTTTGGCATTTGGAAGAAATCCTGGCATGTTTTCTGTAACCAGCTTGGTGCCATGCAAATTTTCATTGATGGCGTCTATTGTGCTACTTTCTGCTGCTGTTATGATTGTTGTTTCTCTTTCCACTTGCTTGAGCCAAGAATCCCAATCTGTGAACAAGATGTCTTTATGTGATTCCTCCACTTTTGGTAGATCAACCTTTCTCCCTTCTTCTAATTCTTGAAAAGTGATAAAGTCAAAAATAGTTTTATGGATGTCTTCATACTCAAGTCTCATGTCGACAACTTGTCTTGTTAGCTTATCACTAATCTCGCATAAGGATGTATTTGCGAGATTTTCTGGCAAAGAACTTCCTTATGCTTCATTAGTTGGGAGTTAAGACTAGTTTCTTCTTTTATGAACTCATCGATTTGTGGATTGTCATTATACTTATATATCATAACCTGTATCTGCACATATCTTTCTACTCGGTTGGTCTGATGTTGTATTTGCATCTATTCAAATTATTGTTGGAGCTAGGTTACTTGTAATTTTGCTTGTTGATTGGATTTTTCTTGATCCAATTTTTGTTCCAACAACATAACTCTTTGTTCCTTTTATTTAAGCAACATTTGGACCTCTGTCGCTTTGTCAATAGTTTTCGTTGCATAGGCTCTTGCGAATTATGACAATATTGTGAGATTTTCTGATGGGTCCATGGGCGAGTCCTTCCATACAATGTCCATTGGTCCATTGTCAGGAGTTGTAATAGTTGTAGCATCTAACTTTCTTTTCTTCCTCTGTCTTTTGATGACAACTTTCTGTGTAGGACTGTAAGATACATCCAGTGTAGGAATTTCCTCAATTCTCAAAATAATTTCTGAAGTGGGGGTGGCGGGAATGAGTTCAACATCCTGAGTGCCTACAATTTTCTCCACTATTACTTCTTAAGTTGAATTTTGTTGTGGCTACTTAGGAGTCTGTATCTCAGATGTTTGTTCATCTATGTGAATGTTCTTGTTTAAATGTTCACATCCTTTTTCCAAATCAATAATTGGGGTTTTTGTTAACTAAGTGGATGTCGAGTGAACTTCTACCTGTTTCTTTGTCTTGGTTTGCTTGACTATTTCCTCAGTGTAGTTCCAATTGTGTCCCTTTCGGACTCTTTATTTTTATTGGCTCCCCCATTTTGAGACTGGTGCTCCGAATGTTGTGACTCATGAGTAGATCTCTCTTGTGTTTCTTCTTTGGAATTATATTTGGAGCTATCCTCCAAGCTTACACTGGGAGTTGGCTCCCTTATTGGTTCAATTTGTAGTAGGTCCAATGGGACCTTCAATAATCTCCTTTCTCTGTACACATGGAAAACTTCAACATCATTTGGGGCAAAAAGTAGTGATGCCATATGCATCACTTCTAGAAATGTTTCTTTTTCAGGAAGAGGTCATCGAAGGCGTCCTCTTCATGGGTGAATGGTTTCACTTTCACCATAGTAATGAAGTTCTTAGCAGTGCCATTTGGGTCATGTTTCCTTCCCGTGATTGTAGCTAATTTCAGAGACTTCATGATCTCTGCTTCTTTGTATGCATGTCAAAAATCATGTAGCGCAAATGCGCCACATTGAAATGGAAATGTAGGCCAAATGGCCTTCTTCTTCTCTTTCAATCCTTTGCTCAACCCACCTTCCCCTGTTGTTTGGTAGGCTATCTCCCTGGCCATTATCTTGTCGAAGCCATAGTATGGGAGAAGATGCAGTGAAGCAATGCTCCCAAATAATTTGATATAGGTAAATGTTTCCTCCCCAAATGATCTGGGTACAGGCAAGATATCTACTTCAAATTCTTTTGAAAACCTAGGGGCGATTGTGTTGTAGACTTGTTAATGGATAGGTAGCATAACTCCTTGACAAATATTATAAAAATGGGGGTGAAACTGACTCACACAAAATCTTACGGTACACATGGATAGGAAGCGGGTCATAAGCGGTCCACTTCCATCCCATAACTAGAAATTTGGAACTAAAACAGATTGCTTCCATTACAAAGGTGCTCATAAAAAATGGGGGATAAACCTTTAAAGAGGGACTTCTCTTTCTCCTATATTTCATAATGGATTTTGCCAAATTATCAGACCAAATTTGAGCCCAATTCATTATCGTTGTGTTCACGGCTGCATCTATTAATGGAAGCTATTCTAGGGAAAATTTGGTGCTATCAGGTTTACCGAACAATCTACATAGCATGGTTGTTGCAAAACTATAAGGTGGGGAGATAGATGACGTAGAATACATACCCATATTATCCGTTTTTATCTTTCCTTCGTTTGTTGTCCAGGTCCACGTGACGTCTATTGGGTCTTCATTCTCCTTAGAAAATTTCTCAAGGAATTGTCTATTGTAGGTCTTTGTGGCTCTGGTAAATGGTACATTAGCCGTAGGATTTCTTCTCAAAAGGATCCCATAAACTCTTTCTTGTGATTCTTGAATTCTCTATCCGAGACATCCACCACATCAATTATCCACTTGACCATATCTATATATGGGATTATCTTCGGTCTTGCGACTATGAGGTCTAGGAATGAACATGTTGTCTCAAAGTAGCAGGTGTCAGAGGAAACATGAGCATCAGTTGTGGCCTTGGTTTTTCCTCTTCTAACAAATCATACATGGCATCCCAATTTTAGGTTCCTCCATCTCTGCTGGATGTATTATCAGAGAAAAGAGGGATCATTTCTGACTTTTCAGATGTAGCTACCTTTCCCTTCTTTGTCATTGCTTCTAATGAATCTTCCTACAGATTTTTCCTGAAATGGAGCAGAGCGGAAGATATTAGATAGACATAAGCAAGAATTAAAATGAGGATGAATGTCTTATATAACCTCGAAAAGGTGACAAGAAAGAAGTTTTAATTAAACGCAGATGAAAATATATTGTATCACGTCGAGCCGCTTTTCAACATAAATTCCATTAACCCATAGTAAATATCCACTAATAGTTTGTTATCGCTACGTTTATTGCTCATTAATGTTCTACATCATAAAACAAGAGGAATTTTTTTTAAGTTGGTGAGCTTTAATTTGCGAGAATGTCGATTTTGTGTTTGCGGTGCAATATCGCAAATCACATTATTTCATATTTGATTGTGCAATTTCTTAGAGTTACTTAGTTTCCTGAGGGATGTGAGATATGGTGTTTTTTTTATCATTTAAAGCATAGCTTGTTTGATGGAATTTTCACCTTATAAAGTGTTTTTTATTGCACGACGGATTTTAAGTGCTACATTATGACATAGGCTTTAATTGGGTCCACTCTCTTATCGCATTTCGCAACATCTCATGATTCATAAGTTTTAATACCTTTCTTAAGTGTTTCTAACGCGATGTGATAAGGTTGACTGCCTCATCAGAATATCGCATTTCTCATGTTTCAACATGTTTTGTGAGAGTGCACCCTTTGTGAATGGCAATATACGATACAAGCTTTTTTTTTAATAGGAAATGCCTTATACCTTAGTTCTAAACAAAAAATCCTAATGATATTTAAGTTAAGCATGATAGTTCATTTTGATCACTTTTCACATATTTTACTTGTTAACAAGGTTTTTGACACACTTGGTCCAACGGTATGTGAAAAGGTGAGTATTTGGTAGCTTTGAAATGGTTTTGGCTTGATATCTTGCTTTATTCCAAAAATTTAAAAGAAAGTGTCTAAATGCTATAAAAAAAATTAAAGAATTTTGTCAACGGTCCCCATTTATTGATAGAAAATTAGCTATTATATTAATAAATCGGGGGGTGGTTAAGTAGCACAACATTTACAAAATAATTAGATAAGTGTTTCCCAGAGTTTCTCATTGAGCAAAGAGAATAATTATTCTTTTGTAGGTTGAGCTTAGAGATGGAGCTAGCAATTTTAATAGTTTCTTTAGTCAATTGATTAACTCAAAGAGTCTTGAGGGGTTTTCCCCAGTTGGGTTTTCCTAGAAATCATTATGCATTTGTGGTTTTTCTTATTGCATGTCTATGTATGTTGTTCTAAATTGTGATTTCGATTTTGCAAATCAGTAGAGTAGAATTGTATCTCTTGTTTTTCAAGTTGAAATCTTGAGAAATTGCAATTTCTATTAAATTTATACATGGTATCAGAGCCCTAAAATCACATTAGAACCAGTATTTCAAACTTGCCTCTTAGTAATTTCGATTTGGAAGCTTTAGTGCAATAGTTCTTCTTTAGGATCAGGAGAATGTCTTTCAACGAACTAAGATTGGAGTATGCCCTGGAGGGTAGCTCAAATTTCATGGCCTGGAAGGATTGAATGGAAGCAGTGCTCGATGACTATGGTGTGTTAGAATATGTTAAAACTCACATTGTAAAACCCTGACAGTTTGATGCATAACAATTAGCCCAATGGAAGAAGGATGTTGCAAAGGCCAGGAGAATTCTTCTAGAAGATGTGAGAAACCATGTGGTCTCAAATATCCATGGCAAAGGGACACCATTTGCTATGTGAAAGACATTAACTGATATATTCGAATATAACATCGACCATAGAAAATTGGACTTGAAAGATAAACTCTGAAACATAAGAATGCAAAAGAATTACACTATTCGTCAAGATCTCTAGGTTTACTCAAGTTCGTGATGAGCTTGGAGGGGTTGGGGTGAATGTTGTAGGAGATGGATTGGTGAGCCTAGCTCTTCTAGGCCTTCCAAAATATGGGCACATCTACCAAGACTCTGTGAATATAAGGGAAAAATTACTGAATTCGGAAAGGTTGTAGTCCAATTTGGTTCAAGAAGAGTTCGAGAGAAATAACAAAGATGGAACATCAGCCAAAGCTAAGGATGAAGATAACTTTACCTTGGTTGGAAAGGGGAAGAAGGGAAAATGGAAGAAGACCCAAAGAAAACTTGAATCTAGCTAGCATAATGGCAAGAAGAAAGACTTAAGAAACATAAAATTTTTCAACTACCATGAATTCAAACATTATGCAACAAAATGTTTGCACAAAAGGTCTACCAAGAAGCCTTTAGGAGGAGGAGGAGGTGAAGCACTGGATTCACAAATTCAAGTTAGAATTCATTCTAATATCATGCATGAACAACACTATTCTAAGGAGTGTGTGGTACCTTGATTTTGTTGCCTCATTCCATATGATAGGGTTGTTGGCCGGATAAATTGTTCTTGCAGACAAGACCGATCTCCCTAGTATCAATTGATATCTAGCAACAAACAGGACAAGCAAATCTACTTTTCTCTAAACATATTACGATTCATTAATAAAAACTAAGAGGTGTTTTAGACCCTACCTTAAGTCCAACGCTAGTTGGTGGCAGCCTTGCTCCAACAACTTCAAAGAGCTTCCTTTTAATAACCTGCAAACACAAACAAGCACACATCAAAGAACACCTGCATAGCTACTATAATAAAACATGTTCATTATGAAGATCAAGGAGCTCATAAAATAAACCATTAGAGACAGTTCATTGAGAAAAACAAACTTGATTGTATTAACTTTATGAATAAAAGAACCTCACAACCTTTGCCTTGATGTTGCACAAGCTCTTTCCAGGGTCCAAGCAGGAATATCCTCTACTTTGACAAGCCTCACTCTCCTCCCAATGAGATAAAAAGGTATGTAATCTCTCCTCTCAAAAGCTCAATTAGGAAGACTAAGTTCCAGCAGCATTTATCCTCAAAAATATTCATCTTTCAACCTCCCAAGTAACCAGCCCAAAGCTTCATTTTATAGTGCAAGGGAAGGAGGTTACAGGTCCACCATTGAACGGATAAAGTCCTCCTTCAAGGGGATAAGATCCTCACATCAAGAGTTTAGCTCCTTAAGGAATGTGATGCATGCACCCTCAAGGAGCGAACTTGCCAGCACAAGATTCCCTCTAGAAGCTTCCAAAATTGACTCAAAGTGAGCTTTTAAGAATAAACTTGCACCTTTTTAACTTTTACAAGGGTTCGCACCCATCACTTAACAGACAGAGTGGTCAGGTTCGCAGGGAACATGACCATTGGGTGCGGTACCGCGGGCAATGCTAGGAGAAAGTGCGAAACCAGGATTTAAGATATTTTTAAGGTCTTTCTCCCATTTTCAAGGCTTGACATGAAGAGCTGAGGATTAAGACTTGCAAAGGAAGTATGTATGAGTAGTGATGGACTCACACAAACTGTAGAAAGTCATGGTGACAATTTTTTTTGTAACAAGGGTGCAAGGAGTTTTTCAATAGCATGTAGGAGAAGGATCTCTAGATGCATATCAAAATGGGGGATGATGGGAGGGACACTACTACAAGAATTGGTACTATCACCTTTGAGAGGGAGAAAACATCCCCTCTACATCTTAAATATGTTATGTTTGTACTTGGGTTGAAGAAGAACTTAATCTCTGTAGAAATATTGGAGGACCATGGCTATGGTGTTATTTTCAGTAAAGTGAAATCCTTTATGAGACACATAACTACCAGGAAAATGAAGTAGATCAGGGTTGATGTGAAGAACCAATACAAAATTGAGGTGGGAGATTTCACTACATTGAGCAATAAGGCTAAAAAGGTGTAGAATCGATATGTTGGAGAATGCTAGCACAAGAGATTGGATCATCTACACCATGGTTACTTAAAAATCATGTAAAAAATTACCACCAGTCTCCTAAAGGCTCCCTTGACAATCAGGATGTTTGTAAGGGTTTCACATTGGGGAAATATGTAAAATCCACTTTCAATGGCTGAGATAGTAGAGCATATGAAATCTTGGAGTGAGTCAAATTTGATGTTTGCCAACCCTTTTCTATGGCCTCCACAACAAAACATAAGTACTATGTTATTGTTATTAATGGTTTCTCTACAAAATCTTGGATCTTCTTCATGCGGAATAAGGATGAAGTTTTCTCAAAATTTGTTGAATTCAAGGCAGTGGTTGAGAAGGAGACAGGGAAGAAGGTGAAGGGTCTTAGGAGTGACAATGGTGGTGAATTTATTTCTCATGCCTTCAATTATTTTTGTGCCAAATAAGGTATTCGAAGAGAACTAACAGCACCCCATAACCCAAATCAAAATGGGGTAGTTGAAAGGAAGAATAGGAGCATAGTGGGAGAAACAAGGGCCATGTTACGTGATCAGAGGTTGCCTTTGAATCTATGGGTGGAAGCATGTAACACCACAATCTACTTCCAAAACTGAAGTCCTCATAAAATACTTGGTATGATAACACCAAAGGAAGCTTTCTCTAGGAGAAAGTGTGATGTGTCTCATTTCAGGAATTTTTGGAGCTTCAATCTATTGTCATGTCTCCGAGGATTTGAGGAAGAAACTTGAACCTAGAAAAAATTTGGGAGTTTTTATAGGATACAGTGAAACTCCACACAATTACAGGTGTAATTTCCTTCACTGAGGTTGACAGTGGTTAGGAGAGATGTCAAGTTCGATGAGGATAAGGCTATGATATGCTCGCTAGAATGAGAGTTGAGTATTCCACTAGATTAGGAGATTCTAGCTCCAAAGGAGGAGCTTCAAGAGGTTGTGAAGAAGCCACATGCAGTGGAGCAAACAGGAGGGAGAGTGGAGGCACCCATTCAACCAAAATATTCTAGATAGGGGAGAAAGAGAACCAAAGAAGCTGATATATTTTTGCAGGATGCAAGGGAGAATGTGGGATCCCCCACATCACAGCACGGGTAGAGGAGGTCTTCTAATAGGTGCACTGGGTACATGGATCTCATGATAGAGCTCATGGAGACAGAACCTTCCTCATTTGAGGAAGAAGATTCTCAACTTAATTGGGTTGATGCCATGGTGGAAGAATACGAATCCATCATGAAGAAAAGTGTATGGGAGGTGGTGTCAAGACCAGAAGGGAAATTAGTGTTTAGTTCAATATTGATCTAAAAAGTGAAGCATTCAGCTGACGAGAGCATCAAGAAGTACATGGCCATATTTGTGGCCAAAGAATTCTGTCATATAGAGGGAGTGGACTATGAGGAAATTTTTGCACCAGTTGCAAGATATTCCTCAATTGGATCCATTCTACCATTCGCTGCACATATGGGGTGAAAATTCCACTAGAGGGATGTGAATACCACCTTTCTCAATGATGTTTTTAAGGAGGAAATTTACATAGAGGAGCCAAAAATATTTGAGACATATGATCGAAATTTGCATGTGTGCAGACTCAAGAGAGCATTGTATGGTCTCAAATAGGCTCTCTGAGAATGGTATGCTCAAATCAACACTTATCTCAATGGATTGGGATTCACCAAAAGTGAAGCAGATGCAAACCTTTATCACATTTTGGTAGATGGTAAGTTGTTTATTCTTGTTTTGTATGTTGATTATTTAGTATTGACATGTGATGAGCAACTAAACCTCTCTTACAAAGACAATCTTGCAAGGTATTTTGAGATTAAAGACATGGGCCTCATGCATTACTTCCTTGGGCTGGAAGTATGGCGAGGTGATGCTAAATTGTTTGTATCTCAAGGGAATTATTCCTCTCAAATACTTCAGAGATTTCACATGGAAAAATGTAAGCCCACGGACACACCTCTAGCTACAAACTGGAGGAAGGAGAATCCTACTTTAGGTGAAGAGCTGGATGATACCATTAATAGGTAGCTTGTGGGGTTTTGATGTATCTTGAGAACACAAGACCTAACATGTGCTATGTAGTAAAACAACTGAGTCAAGCTATGGTGAGGCATACCAAGTTATATTGGAAGTTAGAAAAGTATGTGTTATGGTACCTCAAAGACACTACTAAGTATGGATTATGGTACAGGAGGATAGAGGGAGCAAAGCTCCAAGGCTTCATCGATGTAGATTAGGCAGGGATTCCATCAAATAGGAAAATTAATTTAGGTGTTATCTTTAGTGTTGGGTCTGCAACTATTGTTATAGCTCCAAATCTCACTCTTGATGTTTGTGATGCTGCACTCATGGCCTAGGGCAACCCCTCCTTCCAGCTCTGGTCCAAATACTTAAAAAACAATGTTTTACTCCCTATACGCGACATTGCCCAGAGGTAAACACGTATGTACGTGGGTCTGTGTATACCCAACCCACGTATATGTCTTAAAACACTTAAAAAAAATTAAACCTCCTTAAGTTTGAGGGGAGATCACGGGTTGTACCTATTGATTACCTATTAGTGTCTGTGGCCCAACTGTTCCCAATGAATTCCCAACTAAAAAACTACTTTAGGAGAAGTATAAAAAGGCTTCAATGGGAAGGCCTAAGGGAGGAGAGAAGAGAGAGAAAAATCACTATACTAAGATTATCCCTGATCAGGTCTGAAGATCCTTGTGCTTCCAGTACTTCCCCCATTACAAGAAACCCTTGTTTCCTTGAGTTATGATGTCTTTTCATTAGTTGAGATATCCTTGTGTGAGTCATGGAAGGAGCCTTTTGAAGACTTTGGATTGGATGAGTCCGGAGGATGGTTTCGCTTGGAGCCTGTGAGAGGAAGATTCAGGTGATATCATTCCTTGTTTTACTTTAGTTATCCGCAATAAAGAAACATTTGTTTTGTTCTCGAAATCAATCTTCTTCATGCTTATGATGTTGTTATTATGGTTTGCATATGAATAGTTGTTTCAATTCTATAACTAACAACATTTCAATATGCTATGAAGTTGATTTCTTTATGATGCTTGGTCCATATACTGCTATGCTTCTTTGAATTGGTTATTTTTCAGGTTGAAGGATCAAAAGGAACTCCAAGAGGGTTTGGACCCTGGCTGGATCTACCCGAACGAAGGACCCCCAAGTACCTCTCTTCACATAGTTTGCTTATATTAGTATCATGATTGTGTGGAATGCTTGTTTTTCATTGTAGATAACCCCTGCTCTACTAGGGCATTGACCCAAGACCCTAGGGGACTTTGTCCCTCAACAAAATTGGCGACTCTGCTGGGGACAACAGCATTGTTGTTCCTAGTTTGGGTTAATTTAAGTCAATCAAGGCTCAGCCTTTGATTTTCTTGCTATAAATGAGTTGTCTGTCCCTATAGGAATTCACACTTTAAGTCTAATCAGTTTCTTTAGACCCTTTTTTTTCTATTTCTTGTGAATTGTTATATACACATTTTTGCCAATTTACAGAGGCGTATGTACGCAAGTTTCCCCATATGAACCTGCATATACACAGGTTTCTTTGGGATGAATCATGTATACACACAGTTGTGCATTGACACAGTCACGTATACCCTAATTTTCCAAGATTTTTGCAAATCTTTCTTGTTTAGAATTTTTTTTCCTGGTGTGAATGTTTCCTGAGTAGTCAAGTTTGGTTGTTAGTCTCTGTTTTTACAACAAGTTTCTGGTTTCGAATTCTCTCAGTTTGTGGAAAGTTTTGGTCTTGTTTTGTTTTGTTGCAAGTGTCATCATTTCTGTTCGAGCACACAAGATTTCTCTCTGAGAATCTTCGTTGTTCTAGTCTTCCAAGGCAGATAGATTGGTTTCAATATTTGTGGCGAACTTTATATTTGTGACCTTCTTGCTTTGTGTGAAAACTGCATCTTGTGACCATTTGCTTTTCTTGCTTTTGAAAGTTGTTGTGTGACGATTTTGAGAGTTGTCTTTCTTGATCTTTTGATCATTGTCACCGAGCTCTTTTTACTGCTTTTTGGTCGTTGAGAGCATCTTGAAACACCTATTTTGTTGAGTTTTCACCCATTTTGAGTTGATAACTTTCAAAGTGTTTTTGTTGCCTATTCTTCAGTCTCCAAGTTTTCTATAGTATTTGGAGCACTTTTGGAAAGTCTTTTCTATTTTTTCTTTTGAAGAAAACTTCTAGAAAACTTGGTTTTTTCTTTCTTTGGCCTTGTTTTAATTTAGTTTCTTTTTGCGAGTGAAAGTGCATTTTTGTTTGTCTTGTGATTTTCTTTTAGTGTTTGAATGAAAATGAGCGTTAGCAACTTATATTCTATCTAAACATCTTAAGTGGCTAATTAGAAGTGATAAGCAAGTTACTTTCATTCTTTGATTTAGAGTAGTCTTAAGTTTTTGCATCAGCATATACTGATTGCATTAGGATAGTTTGTGCATATTTTTAGGGCATCCATAGTTTTGTTAATTTTTGTGAGTGTGAAGGTTGTTAAACGAAAAGAATAAAATTTATTGCTTTCTTAGAAATTCCTTAGAACCTAGTAGAAAATTCTTTCATCGAAGAATGAAACGAGTGCATTTGCATATAGTTTGGTTTTTATTAATTTCTTTTGCGTTGAAAAACACCACAAGTTTCATTTCCGCTTATCCCTTGACTTAAGAACATCCCATTTAAAAACAAGCGCTAATTAAAATATACTAGAACTTTTTTATATATTGTAAATTTAGACACATCAACAAGTTTTAGGATATTTTAGGGCCTTGGATTAGGTGTGTGGAGAGAAAAATCTCCAAGGCCATTTCAAACTATCAAACATAGAAGTCTAAATAGTGAGTGCAAATCCAATAGCATTAGGGAGACCAGGAAAGCTTCAGATCTAGGAATTAATCACACGGGTTTTTGAAGATAAGGAAGAGAGATACCCCCTCTCCTAATTATCGAATCTTACCTCAAGACTATTCCTCCTGGCTTCTGACATGATTTGTTAACCTTAGTTACTTCTCCTAGGGATCTACATAGGTGGCTACATAGGGGAATCCCGTGGCACCTGAGGCCGACGTTGTATCACTCTCAATGGTACTTCTGGACGGCACCCTTGCAAAGCTTGGGGGCTTGCATTGGCACAGGTTGTTGTTTGGAGGTCAATGTAACATCCTCTATTACCTTCGCTGGTACGACTGGGCCGTCATTATCCCAGTCTATCTTTGGAAGGCCCCTTACTTCACTTTCTTTTATTTTGGTGTTCGGTCCTCATCATCCGAAGTGGAAATACTTGAAATTTGTTTGACTGGCTGACATATTTTAGGGACTTTTTACTATGCGCTCTATGCTCCTAGTTGGCCTAGCTTTCATTTTTTCTTGAGTCTTTAATTAGATCTTAATAAAAATTCAAAGTGGCTAACCGATCGCCTAGACAATCTCGAAGACTTCATGGTCTTTCACCACCAAGTTTAGAGCCTTCTCCTAGAAGGCGTAAAGGTAATACTACTAGTGGGTTTCATCCTGTGGCAGCTAATGCATCGGGAATTGATCCTCCCCCCAGGGGCATTAATGTTCAAGATAGGCCTGGTACTTCCTTCAGAACTAGAGAGAAACACCCTAGTTCTTTCTCGAGTTCTCTTTCAATTGAAAGATAATATTGAGGTAGAAGAACACCCAGAGTCATTAGTGGCTCCAAATTCTACTCTACCTTCTAGTCATCTGGATGTATTATAATGCATTGGGACTCCAATGCATAGACCATCAAGCCCATGTCATATTACATGATTACCTTCGATGACCACCACTGGAAGCATGGCTTCTACCACAAGTGCTACAACCATGTAGACACCAACATCAGTACAAGGGCGAGGAACTATTTCCATCCCCTCTGCGTATTTATTTAGGTCTTTTGTTAGCACATCCTTAGTTGGGTCTACCTCCATTCCTTCTACGAGTGGAAATTCCCAAGCCAATGCATTTAGTTCTGGATTTTTCCCTTTTGGCACCCATTCACAGGGTATTCCATCAATTCCATTTAGTGCCTCCACATCCATGATGGGTGGGTTGGCTTCATTTCAGGGTTTTCCTTTTGGAAGTGGTCATATACCACATTCCAACCCAACGATAAGATCTATGCCTTTTTCTTCTACAGGTCAGGGCAACAATTCCTTTCAAGGTTGGACTAACCTTGTGGTTAGTGGCATAGGAACTGGGAATCCATTTTTTGGCCAACAAGGGAATAGGTCGTACTCCACAGTTAGTTCATTTCAAAGTATTCCTCCCTTAGCTTTTGCTTGGAACCCTTATCAAGGGTTATCGACTCCTTATAATCCTTTAGGAGGGAGCTTCACCGGTTATGGAGGTGTTTCGGCCAGAGTTGGTCAAACTCCGAGTTTTTCTGGATCACAAGGTTCACCTTTTGGTTCAGCTAGTTCTGCTGGTTATTTTGGGCAACCTAGTGCCTTACATAATCTCGACCAATCTTTTCAAAACTTTGGGAACTCTACCCAATTTGGGTGGAATCCCCAAGGTCCTCCTAGGCTTCCTTTTTTGGTAACGTTGAATTTGCCAGACCTCACAAAATTAACAGACGATCCAATCAAATATAATCTGGCCTGGCCTCAGTCCCAACCAAACTCCCGTCAAACATTCCAAAGTTTGAGAGGAAGGGTGGTGAAGCCCTAGGCAACCATGTAACCACATTCCATTTGTAGTGCTCATCAAACTCCCTCATCAATGATTTGGTTAGGTTGAGACTCTTTCAACGCACCTTAACTGGAAATGCAGCCAAGTGATATATAGAGTTGCCAGGAGGCAGCTTTACATCTTTCACCGATTTGGCTAACATTTTCCTAAATAATTTCTAGTTGCCCATCCATTATGATGGCAGAACTGAACTTCTGGAAAAATTTTGTCAAGATATGGCAACTCACATTTCTAATCATATTCAAGAATGGAGACGGAGAAAGAAGCTCATTAAAGCCAAAATTCCTCTATAATACCGTCTTGAATGGTTTTTGAAATCCTTACAACCTAATATCTCTAAGGATGTCTCTCTGTCTGGAGTCTATTCTAAAGAGAAAGCTATTTTTAGGGCCCAACAGTTAGAACTGATTTACTCTCAGTCTGGGATTATACAACAAATCTTACCTGATGCTCCAAGGACTAAGGTTGACATAGCCACGTCGAAGCCAAGTCCCCATGCGAATGGTATCGTTGGATCCATAGACACAAATGTGGTGAATTTGTTGAGCCAATTGTAGCAGTTATCTTTACAAACTACTCCTACCAATCAGGTCACATCGTCTAACCCTTCATCTTCTCAACCCTCTTCTGTTAATGTCGTCCAATCTTGGCTCAAAGTCCATGTGCTATTGTTATAGAAACATTTGGGCACTGCAAACCCAATCACATATGTCCATAAACCAAGGGCTTCTGAGTCCCTAAAAGTTTTGTTTCATGCCCTAAAGGAACAAGGTCAGCTGATTACATCATCTCCCAGAAGTTCTCCACAGAAAACTACTCAGAACTGGTCAAAACTGGACCATACAGACTTCCCAGTGCAGAGGGTGAGTTGCATCTCACCTACTCATTGTAAAAATTGCGATGCATACTGTAAAGCCCTTCTATAGGGTGCGATGGGTGAGAGTAGACAAATGGCAGAGACAGTTTGCAAGGTGGATGATCATGGAATTTTCCAGAAACTTCTCCTGTGACACTTTCTTCTCTGAATTCACTCAGGGATGAGTAACAGATCATCAATCTCCAAGTGGAATCAAGAACTATCAGAGAGAGGACACTAATCAAAATCCCATAAGCTGACTCACCCCCCTGCAATCATCTATATATGGATCCCTCACCCCAGAGATCCAGAGGCTGGAATCTTGTATCTTGTAAGGAAGTGTTGTTGGTTTGCTGGTGCAATATCATAGTGTTGGGTGATCTAACTTTTTCATGAGGTGAAGAAGGGCTTTCATGCTGGGAGGATGATGCTGGGTCAGATCAATGGGTTGTAACCCTCTCTTCTAACCTCTATATCAATAAAGCTATTCAATTTTTCCTCCATATTCTTGTATGTTAGTTGATATATGCATGTATGTGGTCAATATATATCTGGTCCTATATTGTTTATGACTGTATATCTCTGTACTTTGAAGGTATTATGCTTCTTTGACTTTACAGGTACTCTTTGAAGTGGAGCAGTCAAGGGAAGAGTGACAAACTTCTGTCAAAGAGGAGAAGGAACAAGTGGAGAACCAAGCGAAAGATCAAGGTTGGTATTCTTTGCTCCTCCCCTATCTACTTCTCATAAAGGAAAGCGAAAGTAACTTTAATCTATTTTTTTCTAAGATAGCTACCCGTCTTAGTGGGACTAGCAGCTCTGCATAGACACCAGATTTCCCGATAACAAAATGGCGACTCCACTGGGGAGCGACTAGTTTGTTTTCTTGTCTATATTTGTTTACTTTATAAACTTACAGACGGAGCCTGAAGTCAAGCCAGCTAGCCTTCAAACTGCATTTTCTATGCAAGTGCAAAGTAGATCAATGTTGCTTCAGTCTATCTCCGAGTTTTGTTTATAAACTGAACAATTGATTTGCAGACATCCTAATTGCCTTCGTGGTGGCTCAAGTAGCCTCATTAGATCAGCCCTTGTGATTTGCATTTACTAACTATCATTTGCTCGGCCTAAATCCCTGAACTAAGTTGCAAACTGTGACCCAGAACCAAGTTGAAGTCTCGTCCCTGGACCATCGCACCTTCTCCTCTTGGGAATCTGGATGCATCGTACCTCCCATGTGCAATAAATGAGATGCATCACACTTTCCCTGTGTTACAAGTGTGATGATCAGATAAGACCTCTTCTGCTTACAGATTTTGGTTTCTTGTTCACTCTCTTCAGCTTTATTTAGGAGTTTTGCTATCTGTGATCAGTATACCTCTATGGAAACTCCCTTCCTTTGCATGATTCAGCCTCCATAGTACAAAGAATTGTAAATGTTTTTATGTATTGTTCGCCATTTACAATCATCTTTTACAAATAAGTAGCATAATCAAGTTGTCGTCTTTTGATTTGAAAGTGTCGCAATTGTCATTTTCAGTCAAAGAAAAGGATTCTATTGTTCTTGATGGTCGATTACACTATTACTCTTGTATTTGATTTGAATTAGTAGTTTTTCAAGTGTCGAAAGCAATTTTCAATTCAAAATCGCAAAGTGTCGTCATTATATTCCTTTTGTTTTTTGAAAAGAAAATCATTAGTACTGTCTCTTGAAACAATTCAAATTTGTACTTAGCATTCTTTTTTTCATTCACACATTAAGAAAGTGAAAACAAATACATGCATGTGCATTTGCATTTAGACTTCTTGTTTATTTAGGACAGTGCATCTAATGTGTGCTCTCTGCTCTTTGTTGAAAAGAATCTCATTTCTCTTTCCTTAGTAGCTAGGATTTTCATTGCAAAAAGAAGATAATTGTTTATCATCTTAGATTGCATTTTAGGAATTGTATATCTACATCACGCAGTGAACCTGAAAGGAAAACTTCTTGAAAAAGATCAATTGTAAAATAAATTCAATGAACATAAAAACGCTTTGGAACCTAATGCACAACATTTAAAACTCTAGGCTAGAGACGTATTCTGGCATCTAAAACCTGGTAACTATCGCTTTCATTGTAGGTTGGGTGATTCCTCCTCTTTGAGATGACAAGTGCCAGTATGGACTTGTGCTCCCACATACCATCGAGTATATATTGGGAGACCACAATAGGCTACATCCTTTATCCTTAGGAAGCCATGTTTGCCACCCTATCGATCGCAATGCACTGAACATAGCATTCGGGAAGATTGACAGTCGTACCGTAAAAAGTATTCAGTAGTTTTGCGATTGGTTTGGTAATCCCTCTCTCTAGATTTCCAGAGTAGTCTCTTTCATTCCTTTTAAGACTCCTTAAAGGAAAAGGTCCATTTGAGCACTTGTCACTTCAGGGTCATTAAAAATCGAAGGTGACTAGAGTCATCTTTTTTTTTTTCTCGACTCTTAAAAATTGAAAAAGTAAGTTGTGTCAAAGCGTCTAAAATTTATTTTAATTGGAATAACGTCATTGTTCCCTCGTTGGTCTTAGATTGAGAAAAATGGAGTCCACCAACCAATTATTTCCCCTTGGGGGAAATCCTATTCCATTCTCCTCTTGGGGAGATGTTGGTGCACCTCATATGGCCACATTATCCCTCCCAGGACTGACAAATGGCTTGCCCATATGGCTCTTCTCGACCTCTATCATTCAAACCACCGTAGTTCCTAAACAATCAAATCAGCAACTAGATGATACTAGAGTTACCCCCCAACCTTCTTCTTCGCTTGTCTCTTCCTCCCCTCCTTCCTCATCACTTGGAAAAGATGGTGAAGCTAAAGACCAAGTAACTGAGAAGAAGAAGAAACGGAAAAAGGAGAAAGAAAAGAAGAAGAAGGATCCAAAGGCGAAAAGGGGCAATCGTGCATCATCTAGCGAAAATCCACACACTGCACCATCCAAACCAAAATATCCATGTGTCATTTGCAAAGCGGACCACTATCATCGAGATTGTACTTGCATCCCTCGGATCTTAAGGGCTCCTCGTCATCACAATGCGGTGTCGTCAACCTCTGATGATCATGTTGAGAGTACATCGTCAACTAGTGAAAACGAAGTCTCTAGACAAAAAGGAAAATGTAAATTTCCTTGTAGGCTGTGCGAAGGCAATCATGCCGTCCATCGTTGTCCCTTCCTGGATGAAGCTAAAAGAGTCTTGGATAACCGTCCTGCTTCACCACTACCGCTTCCCCCTGGGTACAAGAAACTCTTGCCAAGTCCATCGCTGGTTGAAAACCTGACTAACACACCCTTGTGGTCAATCGAAGCATCTATCATTGAAGATAAACCCTCTGAGTCCACACCAGACGAAAGTCAAAAGGTTGAGACGGCAGCCGACCCGATCTTGTCTCCGGAAGGTTTGTCTTCAGATGATACAGTCACCAAAGAGAATGAGAACAACACCATTCAAATTCTTTTCATAAACACAAACTCCGATGAACATGGGGGAAATCTACCTGTTCCTTTACCACAGGAAGGAAGTTCGTCAGGGTCATATCCAGTCATTTATTTGGTCCCACCTCCAAGCAACTTAGTCGTTTCCTTCGATTGGAATCTACTAGGCAGACCTTGTTTACCGTCTAACGTACCATTCTGAATCATTGTACAAGCTTACCGAATGGTCATGGTCGGTACCATCATAGAAGAAGGGGATTTTGTGAGTATCCTTTCCTCAACTGCTTGGGAAGCGCTTGGTTCGCCATCTCTTTTGCCTGAGATGCGAAATCTAACAGGCTTCGATAAAGGAACTAGTCAACTGTTAAGGATCCTTCCTAGTTTGCCTATAACTTTGAGAGGGAAAACCATATATCTGAACGTAATGATAGTCCAAGGACCCTTAGACTATAATCTACTCCTTGGGCATGACTATATTTATAACATAGGATCCATTGTCTCCTTACTCTTTCGAGTAATGTGTTTCCCGCATGAAGGCCGAATGGTCCAGCTCGTAGACCATCTTTCATTCCCTGGCTCACACATAGCTAATAGTCAAATTCCATCCCTAACTAGTCTTTTAATGCAAGGAGTGTCTCATCAATCTCCAATCTGTCCACCTGAAGAGCGCGAGTAATTCAGTGGACATGACTGAAACCCAGGGGGCATGCACATTGACCTGCTTTGGTAGGAAAACTTCAGGTATAGGGTAAGTTTCCGCATAGGAATATGACTGGTTTGACACAACCATCTGTTCAGGAAAAGGGGGTTGGACTGGAATAGGATACCTCCGTTAGAAGGTATGCCTTTCCCGATAGAACAAATGTTTTGTTTGCAAATTGAAGGGTAACTTGGAAAAGGTAGGCCTTTCCTGACAGAACAACTGTTTCGTCTACAAATTGAAGGGTAACCTGGAAACTCTACTTCGCTATACCCAGGGGCATGCAAACCTTTTTTGCATGCAAGTGAAAAGTGACCAATGTAATGCTAACTCTATAGTTCCGCTAACTTCAACTGCTTAAGTTAGGTGAGTGGTCGAGAGGACCGTTCGCCTTCGCAGGGGCCGTATGGCGCCAACAAAGTAAAGGAAAAAGTTTTCCTACCTAACCTCAGTAGCTAACTAACCCCTAGGATAGTAGTTGGTCATTCCTAGCTTGCATGCGAGAAGGAGTGGAGAAAAGTTTTGAATGGTGCAAGATCCTTAAAAATTGAACCTATCGGTGAGACATCTTTATTATACGACTGGCACGAGCAGTTTTTATGCAAAGTTCAAGCTCGTTAAAAATTAAACCTAAGCAATGAGAAAATGTTCCCCCGTAGTTTAAGCTCACTAAAAAATGAACCAACCTCCGGTAAATAACCATTGAGAATTCATTATCATCAGCTTTTGAGCCTTGGTCGTGTTCCTGCCATCACCTCCACTCTGTTTTAGCCGATCATACGCCTCCATTTGATTGTTTACCCTTTTGACGAATAACTATGAAGAGTGATTCAGTTAGCCATCCTTGTGACACTTCCATGATTGGAAAATTCCAAACCTTACCTGGAATTAGCAGCTACCCGAATATATCACTTGTTCCTCAAAGACGAGTCTCCTTTAAGCTCTTTTCACCTGACTCGTAAAATATGAAAAGATTGCTGAGCAGTTGGCCTCTCCAGCTTGTTAAAGCTACTAAGAGTGCTATCCCTCCTCTAGATTTTAATCTTTTTGGACTTGAGGGATTATTACACAAAAAGATCGAGCGCTTGCCTTGTTCGGCTCGTTAAAACTATCAAAAATTCATCCCTTTCGTATTATTTATACTTTTTCGGACTTAAGGGATTATATGATGAAAAAGGATCACTGGAGTTTTCTTTTCGTCCCTTTTCGGACTCTCTAAAATTGAAAAAGGACCGAGTTCTCTTTGTCATTAAACTCGTTAAAACCAATAGCGACAAACTTGTCCATGCAAACAAGAACAAGTTTCACTGTCACTAAGCTCATTAAAACATAGCAACAGGTTTGCTCAAAGGGTAAATTATAGAACAAGCATATGTTATCCTCCTCAAGCTTGGAAAAAATAAAGAGGTACTGGTCAGCAATGACTGAGGAAAATTGGGAAAAAAACTTGGAGAAACTTTATTGGTAGCGAGTCGCTCTTGAACATGACACTTTCACTCCATCACCATGATTGAGTCGGGTTGGGTTATTCCGTTCACTGGTCATACTACCATTGGTCCACCGTACCATCCATCTTTAGGGTTAACAGTACCAATCCATTTCAGTGTCGCCGATATGTTCAAGAGAAGTCGATCAGAGAATTCACCAACCCATGTTGTGTCTCATC
>APFE031287335.1:9255-44323 GCA_000404065.3 Pinus taeda
TAGTGCAAGTATATTCTATCCCCTTCAAGCTTACGATTAAAAAATAATTGGCGTACTCGCCAATCTATCAGTCGTGTCAGCGACTTACTCCTGAACATTACACTCTTTGCTTCATGTTGGGTTGGGACATCCTCCTTTACATCGTTGACCTTCCTAGGTTTGGGCCATTCAATTTGCCTTCCATTTGATCTCTGTTATGTCATCATGACCATCGATTCCATGGATCCAAAAGTTGCCAAAATTCCAGTTGTATCATCGATATGTTCAAGAGTTTTCCTTCTACAGTTACACTTACCTCTGTTTCTCTGTATCATCCAAAAAACATTTTGCATCCTCCCATCTCACGTTGATGATGTGAAATTCATTATGGCCCTCCTTCGACACAGTCTCTTTCTATCGACATCGACTCATTATCTGGAAATTTGAACGAGAGACTCCCTTCAAGTACCTTAGAGCTTGCATGCCCTAATGGCAAGTTCTTCACACTCAACGACAAGTTCACATCATTGGCTTTTGATCGAGTGATTTCATGAGTGTTTGAATTTAGTTCCTGTATTCACATTATGTGAATTGTGCTGATAGTACCTTGAGGGCCATTGCCATTATTGATGGTTTCTCTCATCTTTTTAACAGTTTTCATCATTGACTAGTAATCAAGTGACTTTCTAGCATGTTTGATATCAACACATCTATTTGCATGCTAGAATTTGTACTTTGATCAAGTCGTGTTGGAGCACAGGGCCCTGGACTTAGATCACAAAATTCCAAGTTGTGAAGTGATCTGAAATGGTTATGATGATATGCATCTCTCTATGAGATGGTTGGCTACGACCAGACTATGAGTTGTCATATGTGATCCTTCTCATTATTGGATGGTTATGACCATACCTTGGTTTTGTTATGATCCTCTTTAACGAATGCCTACACCCATACTTGGATCCATTTACATGATCATTCTCTAGATGGCTGCGTCCATGCCATGCTTCATGTATCATTTGATAGAGATCTCAGTTTATGTATATGTATTTGTACTTGCTTGCAGGTTTTTTGATGGCAGACCAGTTCCCCGCATTGATTTCTAAAGAATTTCATCCCTCAACTTTGACTCGGCCTTCACGCTTTAGGGGGCATCTATTACACAACATTTTTCCATTATCCCTATACTCCCCATTCCTTGATCCTGGAGGACCTCTACAGTGAACCTCGCATGCTTTGCCTTCATGAAGAAACTCCCATTATGTCCCTCTTCATGAGCAGATCATTTCCTTTTTGCACCATTTCCCGTGAAACTTTTGTTTCGCCCAATTTACAAGATCGACGCTAATGACCTTTGTATCCCCCGTGCCAATGTGAATAGATTAGCACTATTCCCATCGACGATCGGTGCGACTGAGCCGTGTTCCAATTACACTAGCCCTATTATGGAAATTTTTTTTTTTTAAATTAGATCCGAAGCTTCCAGCTCTAGAAGCTCTGTAACAGAAGTTTGGTAAATGGTTTGGCCGGATGGGGTCTGAATGACAGTTTGGGCTCCTTTTCCCTATAATGATGGAACTAATTCAAGGGATAAGTCCTTCTCCCACGAGAAGAGGATCCATATCCCATCCATATTTCCTATATAAACCTCCCTTCTTCCCAAGCACAAGCTAGTTAGAGTGTTGGTTAAGTGTGAGTATACTATTTTGATTAGAAAAGCAAGATATTACTAGTTGTAGCCATCTAGTTGTGTGAGGGAGAACTGTGTTTGGGTTTGGAGTGAATTATATAGGGAAAATCCTTTAAACTATTGTCGTTTGAAGCCATCATGGAATGTTAGCAAAAGTGTGTAAGAATCTGGTCTTATCAAAGCAAGACTGCCACGCCAAGATGAATGCTTGTAATCTCTCTTTGATATTAATATATGCAACTATAAATTGATTTCCTACATGTTTTGTAATATTACATATTCGTTTCTTGATGCTTCTTGACTCATAAAGTAAGTTGAATTGCAATTTGTCTATTATTATGTTTGTGTGTTGTTGTTGTTTACTTATTTTAGGAACTTGAAGAAGGAAGCAAGAGATTGTTGGAGAAAGCAAGTGAGGACACCATCAGGTAGCACAAGCAACCAAGAGGTAGGCCCTCTTGATTGATTCTAACCTAAGGAAATCTTCCATAGAATGTATCTGTTGTGGCCAGACCCGTTATCGGGCTAGAGGAATTTGTTCATGTCTGCCCTAATAATTTTACTTCACCACAGATTGTCTTTACAATTGTAATGTGAACTTGTGTATTCCTTGATTAATATAAATGATGTTATTCTAAATTTTATTTCATAGAAGTACTTATACTATTGATCCAAAATGGATCTTGTTAAGTCAAGTCAAAATTTGCTATATGTTTGAAGTCTAAGATGGACCTAGGTAGAAAAATTGTTCTTGACATGTATAGAATTTTAACATCCCATTTTCTCGCGAAATCTGTGCCAAGTCGAAGAGATAGACGTACTAATTCTATTGGTATCTATAGATTCGCATTTGGCCTCTGTACGATGGAGAAAATGGTCATTGAATTTTATGGTGAACAGATGAAAAGGGGCCTTGCTGGACATGTGGCGTTCACATAGTTCGACAAATGGCAATGGTAAAGTTAAGAGGTCAAAGTTCATCTCTGGTGCATATCTCGAGGTGAATGGTGACATTTTGGGTTTTGTTTGGTTAAAGATTCATATTATAAGTCATGGGTGCATTAATAAGTTTGTGGCACAGCTACAAACCTATGGTTTGTAAACCATATGACATACCATATATGAAATTAAAGGTGCACATTCTTCTTAATGCTAAAACATGCTAAAGGTTCAAACTATGTGTGAAAACCATGGTGGGCGCAAGCAATAGCTACATTATGCAAACCATTTAACTATATTGTAGGTGGGCGCAAAGACTTACATTATCAAACCATGGTGGCAGAATATGTAATGAACCTATGGGGAATATGCAATATGGCGGAGTAAATCAAAACCTATGGAAAAAGGTTATAAACTATGGTGTAGAATTATAACAAAGTATAAACATGTTCATACATGGTGGATCCCAGTCTAGTCACATGGCACAAAGGTCGAGGCACATGGTGGTGGAGTTAATGGCCATGACCGCCAGAGGATGTGAGTTAACTTTCCAACAAAGCATCAAAGAAGTGGTGTCAAACCATATTGCAAGCATATATGTTAAATTATGATGGCAAATATATATTAAAACAAAAAATATGGCTTTTATACATTGTGGAGGTGGAAACCATCTGGTCTGGTGATATTGCATGATAAGGATGACAATGTGTAATATGTGGTTCAATCAACATGTCAGAGCAGTTTGAGACCACCAGGGTTAGATGCCACGGGTCTATGGTTTTATAGATCATCAAGTATGCGGTTACAACAAGTGTTATTTGGCGTGGAGATGTGGCACATGGCACGAAGATGCAGGCATAGTTAAAACAACATTGTTGAGTTGTTGCCATGACCACCGGAGGTTGTGAACGTGGAGTACTGAGTCAACATTTCCATGGGATATGTCATCAAATCATCGGGAATAGATAAGGAGTAGCTTCAATTCACGTGGAAAATGATGTATGACTATGTGGCATGGGGTCACTACCGAAAGCAGTTCACATGGCCACAGGTTGTCATAACTTAATCGCCACACAGACCAGAGCTGAGTTATGATATGGTCTTTCATCGAGTTATATGATAAAACTTTTGATTATGATTGTAATAAAAGCCACCGTTTCAATCTATATGCACCATGAATAAACCATAGGATAAGACATTACATCAATGCACAAAGGATATTGTATTCAGTCCAACCTTTGTAAACCATATGCATTATATGGTTAGACCATACTAAAATGAAATGCGCCAAAGTTAATAATTGTTATAACTATAGCGTTATGTGTAATTTTGTTATTGCACCGAGTATAGGTTTGTCCACCTAATTAAAACAACTTGCCATGTATATCTCGGTAGGTTCGAACATGGAACCTAGCCCAGGTATTATAAAAGGATTACCATTGCACCACTGCAGAGGGGGAGTTGAACAATGAGCTCCATAACAGAGTCCTATTGGTGCTTGTAGTGTTCATTTGAGGATATCTTGGTCCTCCTTGGGCCTTTTTACTGATGGAGATAGGCGTTGGAAAGATGAGATATAGGCCTCCTTTCTGATAGCCAGCAACAGTGCCTGTGTGCACAGTTCATATGGAATAAACTCTATGTAAAGAAGGATTTCAAAGCCATTTCAGAGGCAAGCAGTTGTCAAGTTAGTTTTTGCCTTTATAGAAGCATCCGAAAGATGATTTAGAAACTTGAAGAGCTGAAACGGGGGTTTTGACACATTCTGGATTCAATGAAAGTGGTTGCTCATCAACAATAGCAGTGAAGTCTGTAGAAGTCTGTACCTGAATTGCATCTCACTCAAACAAGTGGAGACAAGGTAAATAATCAATGTATTGATCAAACTCGAATTCTCAATTTTAGTAGAGGTCAAACTCATTCTTAGAGACTCTATGTTTTTGTTATAAATGATAAGTCCTTTGTAGAATGTCAAGTGAAATTGCAAGAGTTCTGTAAATGAGAGCATTTCCATATTGGGGAAATAGCCACAACTATATCAACAATTTTGATGTACTTCTTCTTATTTAGTGGAATACGAGTGGCCTAGCCTTTTAGAGCAGGGCCCGGAGAAGTAACCTAAGAGGGGTGAACTCCGTCAACAATCTCGATGTCTTTCTATTTGACATTGCATGCTTATGTGTGTCATGTCGTTTTTGCATAACTTGTTTAGATGTATTAAATTACTGTTGTCAAAGGCCCATTTAACACTTGCCAAGTGTCATGAAGCGATCTAATTCTGCAATTTCAGATCAACTATAGTTTTATTTTGTAACGTAAGTTAGTACATAAAGCTCCCTACCTGGTTTACATTGTGAATTCAATTATTTCTTAGTTAGATTATCTAATTAGATAATTTTTATTTCTATTTATATGTAAATTAATATTTTAATTCTCTGTAATTTTATTTCTTGAACTTTTATACATTCTTTATTGCAAAAGTGTGGATTCCCTATAGAGGTTAGGCACTAAAGTTTGACGAATAAAAGTGTTTTTTAAGGAACTGCAAAACTATTTGATTCTTATGCAAAACAAAGTATTGTGATGAGAGATCATAGAATTATTTTGTAAATGTAATCTTAGTGATCATGCAAGCATGTAGCATTTTACTTTCTTCCTAATTGAAGTTTAACTTTCAAGTGTAAAGTGTGGATTCCCCCTACAAAAGTTAGGCATTGAAGGTTGAAGAATGAAAGTGCTTCTTAATTAATCATAGAATCATTTTATGACAAACAAATGAATATGATTAGAGTTCACAAAGCTGTCTTGAAAACATGAGCTCATTGATCCAACAAATCTTTGTATCCCTCTAATTTTCAGTTTGATAATTCATTTTATTGCCAATGCATGCCTTAGAGCATTAGATTGTAAAAGCTCTTTCATAGCTTGAGAATCATTTGTTTACTAGTTCCACACATACAATGTTGGTGTTTAAAAGTTTATGACCATAGATTGACACTTAAATATAATGGAGTTTAAGTAGCTAACTTTCTTAACAATAACTTTCTCAAACTAAAGGAGGTTGTATACAATCAATTTTGAGCAACCTCCTCAAATCAAAATAGGTTACTATAATGTAAAGTTCCTCAAATTTGATGTGGAATCTAGGAACCTTCTCAAAATTTAACATTAAGGGGTGACACAAAATTGATTTTAAATATCCTTCTCAAAAATCAATTTTGAACAACCTCCTTAAACACATTTAATGTGGATAAACTTTTGAAAATCTAGGAAACTCTTCAAATTTGAGGATAGAATCTTAATATGAGGCATGTTTGTCATAATAAACACATTTTAATTGAGAGAAAAATACAAAAAGACTCATTCTTCCTATCGATTTAAAAAAAGCTCAAGAATTTTACACAATCTTCTCAAAATTGAGGAAAATTTCTATAGTATACCTATCATATATTATGAGATATATTATCATAATGTAATAAATAAATATCATGTGAGGATCGTTATATAGTTAATAAATAAAACATATTAATGATTACATTATATAATGCATATTGTTATATAATAATATTTGTTTATTATATTATAATCATAAATCTAATAAGATATATCAAGTATATTACACTTTTATAGAGAATAAAAAAATGACCAATAGTTAAGAACATGTGATTTTTCCTAGAAAGACAAGGATTCAAATATAAAGGTCTTTTCCATAAACAAGTGTGTGATACAACATATTTGGTTCCAAACTTGGCTATGGCTTTAAAATTAAATTATTATTATTATTATTTGTTACCTTTTTAATTAAAGAAAAACTATGAAAATTGTAAAACTAAATTTTCCTTTAATTGAATAGAGTTATGTTGTTAAACTTAAGTGTATAATTTTGAGTATTTAAGATAATGAATTATATATATATATAATATATATTATATATAATATATATATATAATATATATATATATAATATATATATTTGTTAGGAAATATAGAAAGAGTATTCTCTATGATAAAAATTAGTTAAATATTCACTAGTATCTTATTAACACATTCACATCTATCTTATTAACTTTCTAAAAAAGAAAATAAAAAAATTATAAAAATTTAATATTGGAATTTTTTATTTTATAAATTTTCAAATATAAAAAACTTTTGATAAAAATTTTAAATAATGATTAAAATATAAATATAATTAAATCTATAATAATACTAATGTTATTCTTAAAATATGATTTTTCCATAAATCTAAACTAATCATTCTTTAAATTTTAATATTTAATTTTATAGATTTTCGCATATAAAAAAGATTTTTGTTAAAATTTCTAAAATAATTATTAACATATTAATAATAATAATAATTAAATTTATAAATAATCATTAATTTTAAATAAAAAATTCCAAACAACTCAATATGATATATATTATTTTTTTACCCAAAATTACAGTGTGTTATGCGGTTATTTTTTTGCACATGCTAGGACACGGGGGACGTTGTAGCTCCTTAGGTTGAATTGAATTCCCTATATTGAGCTTTCCACTGGACGGCACGGAGACAATGACAGATAAGGTCTTCCGACCATAAGCAATTCCGACGAAGACGAAGAAGTGGGCCAAAACAGGCAGTAAGTTTAGGAATCTGCAATCCGGATAAGGGTTGCCGAAAAAGGAATGGAAAAACGCAGCAGGGCCAAAATTATAAAATAGAATAACCAAAATATACTCCAAATATGGAAACAATATCCTAAATTATAAAATAGAATAACCAAATATACTCCAAAGATAGAAACAGAGCACTGAAAAATGCAGCAGGGCCAAAAAAAAGCTACAATCATAAATTATAAAATAATAACAC
The DNA here is from genome assembly GCA_000404065.3 of Pinus taeda. NCBI lineage: Eukaryota > Viridiplantae > Streptophyta > Pinopsida > Pinales > Pinaceae > Pinus > Pinus taeda. The sequence continues at coordinate 16,710 of APFE031287335.1, forward strand.
TGAGTTAAAAGATTGGTTTAATGAATAGTAATTAAAAGATTGCTTAAATAATAATTTTGAGTTAAAAGATTGGTTTAATGAATAGTAATTAAAAGATTGCTTAAACCTAAATTTGAACACAACTGTCCAAAAACGCAAGCATAAAACTTAGGAATGCCCTAAGTCATTATATAATACGCACCTTATGAATGAATGCCCTAAGTCATTATATACTACGCACCTTATGAATGAAGAAGGATAGGGATGGGTGATTTTGATGAATGAAGAATGAGAGGAAATTCTCATATCAAGAGGAGGTGATGGTATTTTCTGCAATCTAATCCGAAAACAAGAGCAGGGTGATCGAGTGGATTGATTATCTCATGGAGAGGGTAATTTGTTTGTTTATCTCTCTATTTGGTTAATTTGTTTGTCTATCTCTGTGTTTCCTTAACAAATGGTTTTCTCTGCTCAATCTACAGGTTAATCATCATGGGTATTCTATCTCTCTCAAGCACTGTGTCTTTGTCTGTCTTATGGAGCGCTCCATAAATGTTTTGTTCTGTGTAGTGTTGTATGCATCAACGTCCTGTGTTGTGTTGTGTTGTGATTGTGTCTTGTGTAATGTTTGTTTTGTGTGTCTGTTAATTGAGAGAGAAATTTCATGCCCAGGAGAGTATGCATCACTTGTTGAAGGGCCAATTTGATCAACCAATGATGCATCCAGAGTGAGTTGTACTCATGCCAATATTTTCTTGGATTATTTTATAATTCATTTTGGACATGGGCCTGTTTCTTTTTCTGATCATGAATTGGAATTTTATGTACAGGAGCTGGAGTAGCATTTCCGGTGCTTTTGTAGCAGAGAATGAGGATTTTCCAGCACTTTCTCAATAGCCGCTGAAAAATTCCTAAGAAACATGGTTAGTACGTTCTCCTCTGTTTCATGGTTTGTGTTTATTTCTAAGTCTGAGACGGAGGATAGCCTGTAATTTCTAGTTGTTTATGTTTGCTTCCCAGCTGCACCCAAGAGTTTTTCCTGTAATTTCTAGTTGTTTATGTTTGCTACCCAGCTGCACCCAAGAGTTTCTCCTCTCATTTTTCCACACCAACTCTGCCTCCTCCTTGCCTTAAATGATTTCTTTCTATTTCGTTTCGAGCTAGGATTTTTGGTGTTCAAACTATTTAGTTCTTCCTTCAAGCGATAACCCTTTGAATTTAATACCCTGAACTTTGACCATTGGTGTATCACCTGGTACAACCCCTGTGTACCAACCCCTGTTCTGCATCATCGATACTCATCACCTATTCATCGATGTGTTTCCAAGTCCTCATCGATGTGTTGAAAGCCGATATAGTAGTCAATGAAAGCAGGGTGAAATTCCATGGCATTTTCTCCACACTCGTGCTGGTCTCGTCTTCTTATTATTGTTATTTATGATTCTCTCAACAACCTGTGTGGCAATTTCCTCCACTTATCCCTAGTACCATAATACAACTTACATTGCAATCGGCATTAAATCACATCTCAACTCTTGTTATATAAATTCTACTTAGGGTTTATAGTGTTCGTTGGAATGGTAAACTACCAAAATCAGTATTTATAGATACAAAACCGTTCTCTGGTTTCCAACAGAGAGTAGCACTTCCTCTAAAACTTCTTCCCGTCCCTGGCACAACTTTTCATTGTATACCTAAACATGTACGGTTGTCTTCTGTTGGATTGGAAGTTTCCAGAGTCACATCTGCCCCTAACCAAGTTGCTTACACTTATAACTTCATAGGCGAATAGGGGTCTCGTTTTGTCGGTCAGTTGTACTTTATTACGTTAATTAAGCAGATTATCGGCCTGTCTGTGTTCCAGAATTTAATTTATTTAGCAGATTATAGGGTTGTCTATGTTCCAGAATTTTAATTTATTTACCGGATTGAGATAATTCGATGATAGGGATTTATTTAACCTTCAGCGAACATGTTACCAATATTCTTAGTAATATTTGTAGATAGAAAACTAGATTGATTTTAAAACTAATTACTACATACGTGTGCTAGATCAGAGGCACAGGTCTCACATGAGAGGAGCCTCCGCTTGGGTATGAAGTTATAGGTTCATCATCTTTCATTAATGCAGGTCCATAAATAGCATGGCCCCGTGCCCAATACATGAGTACCAATTAACCACATAGGAAACCTAGAAACTAACAATTATAACGCCCAGGGCAGCCAAGAGTTGCCACGGACATAATTGGTCGACTAATCCAAGAGTTGCCATGGATGGTACCAGCAACGGTTGTAATTAAACCAAATTTTAGTTTATCCACTTGTTATTAATTTTAGTTTATTCTTTTTGTCTTTGTTCTTTTTTCACCTCAAACCCAAACCCATTTATTAATTTGAGTTTATTATTGCATTATAGTTTGAGGTGTACGCCTATCACATTTCATGTGGTTGTTCAGCATGAAGAATACGCCTATCATTACTCGTAAGTCATCATTACTCTGGATAGAAGCTATCCCGCATGGTAAGTCATTACTGTGGATAGAGGTAACCCGTCGTTCCTTTGACCGTAGTGGTAACATGATCAGTCGCTTCCTCATCAAAGTTTCCATGAGATGAACCCTTTAGTCTTGCACACGCGTAGTCCCCATCACATTTCATGTGGTTGTTCAGCATGAAGAATACGCCTATCATTACTCGTAAGTCATCATTACTCTGGATAGAAGCTATCCCGCATGGTAAGTCATTACTGTGGATAGAGGTAACCCGTCGTTCCTTTGACCGCAGTGGTAACATGATCAGTCGCTTCCTCATCAAAGTTTCCATGAGATGAACCCTTTAGTCTTGCACATGCGTAGTCCCCATCACATTTCATGTGGTTGTTCAGCATGAAGAATACGCCTATCATTACTCGTAAGTCATCATTACTCTGGATAGAAGCTATCCCGCATGGTAAGTCATTACTGTGGATAGAGGTAACCCGTCGTTCCTTTGACCGTAGTGGTAACATGATCAGTCGCTTCCTCATCAAAGTTTCCATGAGATGAACCCTTTAGTCTTGCACACGCGTAGTCCCCAGAATGTCATGATGACTACCTAAAACAATCATACAATTTGACAACCGTCTCCTCGGAAAGATAATCAAACATTCCTTTTCTTCTCTCTTATTAATTACATTACCATGTTTTCTCTTTCAACTTTTTTTATTTACCTTAAGTAGTTTTATTAATTATATATCACGATATTTTTCTCTTTCTCTTTCCATGGTTAATTTTTATTAAATTTCCAATATTTTCTGAGAGAAATATATTTATTAAAAATTTAGGTGGTCCATTAATAAACATATATTTATTCATTATTTTATTTTATATTTTAATTTAAGGAAACTATATAACAGAATTTCAAAAATAAACATGTATTTAGTCACCATGTTATTCATTATTTTATTTTATATTTTATGTCGAGAAAAATATATAACAGACAATGGTTGACAATTTTATTTACTAAATAAAATTTTATTATTAAGAACATGTTCTTGTTATATTGAAGTTAAAAGTTATTAAATATGTTTTTTTAATTTACTTTAATGGTTATATTTAATTGTTATTATATTAAACATATAAATTATACCATACTGGAAAGCTTTGTATATTAACAATATCATTTCCCTGTTGTATGTTGCAGAAGATTTATCAATACCAAAGTTGTTCTGGGTGGCTCGAAGACATCATCTATTTTTATGTTTTGTAATGTTGTAATTATAATTTTTCTTATATATTATGTTTAGATGGGCCCATCAAAGAATGTACATGAACACAAACTATCATTAATAATATGAGTAGGTTTTTTTTTTTTGTTGGAGGGGGAATTCAACCCCTCCAAAAGGCTCATAGGAAGGTTAAATAGTAACCCTCCTTTGAGTTGTGTTCCTTGTGCTCATGGTTTTCATGATCTTTAGTTTATAGTATATCATTTTATTATAATAATAATAATTTATAAACATGTTTTAAGCATCTTCCAACATACACACAAATGGAAAAACCACTTTTATTCACATAAATCATGTAACATTTTTTCAATGTTTTAAACGTCTTCCCCACATACACACCAATACCAAGGTCACTCTTATATTTCACATACATAACTCAAATTTTTTTCAATGTTCTAAACAACTTCCTCACACACACAAATGGAAAAACCAATCTTATTGACATAAATTATACAACATTTATAACCTAAATTTATTTATATTCTTTAATTTCTATATATTTTTTGTTTTGTTTTTTTTACGACTTTGAATTGGCTTTGATTTTTTTATTTGTTTAATTATACATTTTTATTATAAGTATGTTATTAAGATATTTATATTATATTTTTTCCTTCTTTTCATAGATATACTGATATTTTTATAAATTTAAATTAAATATTAATATATTATTTAGTGTGTTTGTAATATTTAAAGTTTTTATTATAAATTTACTATATTTAAATATTTGTCTATTGGTTTTTATTTATATATAATAATATATATTTGAAGGCATAAATATATATATATATATATATATATATATATATATATACATATATCTGGGTTATAATGTATGCTTTGGATTCTTTATTTTGTATGTATATGAATGTATTATTTTCAGAATATATGAAATGAGAGTGTTTGCATTACTTGTATGTACTTCTTTGGGGTGTTTATTCTTCTATATATGTTTATGAATGTCTCATTTTGCGTGTTTTTGAGTATTCTTTCCATTGTTTATTTGTATGTATATGTGTGTATTCTTTGAGTATGCCTTGAGTGTTAGAATGGTGGTTTCATTGTTTGCATGTATATACATTTATTTATTTTGAAGAGTTGCTTGTATTATCTTGAGTGTTTTTTAGTATTCCTTCATTATTTGCTTTGTGTGTGTATTCTTTGAGTATTCTTGTGTATGGATATTGTTTATTTGTATGTGTATGAATGTATTATTTGTTGTATTTGTATGAGTATTATTCACTTGTATTCTAGATATGTGCATGAATGTGTTCCTTGCTTTATTTGCATGTGTCTTGTTTACTTTTATTCTTTGCATGTATACGAATATGTTCTTTATGTGTACATAAATCTATTCTTTGCTACATTTATATGTCTCTTGTTTACTTGTATCTGTATGAATGTCTTCTTTAACTCCGTATGAATCTATTCTTTTCTACATTTGTAAGTGTCTTGTTTACTTGTATTCCTTGTATGTGTATGAATGTATTATTCATATGTGTATGAATCTATTCTTTGCTACACTTCTATGTGCCTTGCATAATTGTTGTTTTCTTTGTATGTATGTGTCTTGTTTACTTGTATTACTTGTATGTGTATCAATGTATTCTACATGTGTGTATGAATCTATTCTTTGCTACACTTGTATGTGTCTTGCATAATTGTTTTCTATGTATGTCTGTGTTTTGTTTACTTGTATTCCTTGTATGTGTATGAATGTATTCTTCATGTGTGTTTGAATCTATTCTTTGCTACACTTGTATGTGCCTTCAATAATTGTTTTCATTGTATGTGTGTGTCTTGTTTACTTGTATTCCTTGTGTGTGTATGAATGTATTCTTCATGTGTGTATGAATCTATTCTTTGCTACACTTGTATGTGCCTTGCATAATTGTTTCATTTGTATGTGTGTGTCTTGTTTACTTGTACTCCTTGTATGTGTATGAATGTATTCTTCATGTGTGTATGAATCTAATCTTTGCTACACTTGTATGTGCCTTGCATAATTGTTGTTTTCTTTGTATGTATGTGTCCTGTTTATTTGTATTCCTTGTATCTGTATGAATGTATTCTACATGTGTGTATGAATCTATTCTTTTCTACACTTGTATGTGCCTTGGATAATTGTTTTCTATCTATGTATGTGTCTTGTTTACTTGTATTCCTTGTATGTGTATGAATGTATTCTTCATGTGTGTACGGATCTATTTCTTGCTACACGTGTATGTGCCTTCCATAATTGTTTTCTTTGTATGTGTGTGTCTTGTTTACTTGTATTCCTTGTATGTGTATCAATGTATTCTTCATGTGTGTTTGAATCTATTCTTTGCTACACTTTTATGTGCATTGAATAATTGTTTTCATTGTATGTATGTGTCATGTTTACTTGTATTCCTTGTATGTGTATGAATGTATTCTTCATGTGTGTATGAATCTATTGTTTGCTACACTTGTATGTGCCTTGCATAATTGTTTTCTTTGTATGTGTGTGTCTTGTTTACTTGTACTCCTTGTATGTGTATGACTGTATTCTTCAAGTGTGTATGAATCTATTCTTTGCTACACTTGTATGTGCCTTGCATAATTGTTTTCTTTGTATGTGTGTGTCGTGTTTACTTGTATTCCTTGTATATGTATGAATGTATTCTTCATGTGTGCATCAATCTATTATTTGATACACTTATATGTGTCTTGCATAATTGTTTTCTTTGTATGTGAGTGTCTTGTTTACTTGTATTCCTTGTATGTGTGTGTCTTGTTTACTTGTATTCCATGTATGTGTATGAGTGTATTCTTCATGTGTGTAGGAATCTATTCCTTGCTACTCTTGTATGTGCCTTGCGTAATTGTTTTCTTTGTATTTGTGTATCTTGTTTACTTGTATGTGTATGATTGTATTCTTCATATGTGTAGGAATCTATTCTTTGCTACACTTGTATTCCTTGTATGTGTATGAATGTATTCTTCATGTGTGTATGAATCTATTGTTTGCTACACTTGTATGTACCTTGCATAATTGTTTTCTTTGTATGTGTGTGTCTTGTTTACTCGTATAACTTATATGTGTATGAATGTATTCTTCATGTGTGTATGAATCTATTTTTTGCTACACTTGTATGTGCCTTGCATAATTGTTTTTTTGTATGTGTGTGTCTTGTTTACTTGTATGCCTTGTGTGGGTATGAATGTATTCTTCATGTGTGTATGAATCTATTCTTTGCTACACTTGTATGTGCCTTACATAATTGTATTCTTTATGTGTGTATGAATCTATTCTTTATGTACCTATGAATCTTTCTTTGCTATATTTGTATATATTTTATTTACTTGTAGATATATGAATGTAATTTGTGTGAATATATATATTTTTAAATATTTTTTTATATGATTATAAATATGCTATCATTATTTCTATAGATAAATATATTATTTAGAATATTAACTTGTAAAATTCATTACTTTAAATATTGGAAAATGTTATTATTATTATTGTTTTTTATTTTTATTTCTTTTTTAATCAAATTTTTATATTTTAATCTTTTATTTTGATTTTTTCTATCAAATTTTAAAGATTGGATTAAATTAATCTCTTCATTTTTAAAATTAAAAATAATTATACATTTTATAAATAACATTAAAAACTACATAATATTAGGATTCCAAGTACAACGCAATTAATGATTATCATGTTATAATTATTATGAAAACCATAGACTTCAGGTTCAGATTCCTTAGGAAAAGAAAGACAACAATAAGCATGACATTTCAAATAACATCAATTTTGTAATAACACATTATCAATTAATTATTTAATTATTAAAAAATACAATAAATTAATTTAATTTAAAAATTTCGTTATTTTAATATTTATAATTTTTAATAATACTAAAATTTAATAATAGGTGGAAAAACTATTAATTCCTAAATTTTGTTAATGATAATTATTGTTTTAAAAATAATAAAGAAAATAAATACTTCTCACTTTTCATAATATACCAATTAACTTATAAAATAAATGTAATTGTGAGCATCATAATATCTGTATTGAATCTTCATCACATATATAAAATAATGTTAATTCTAAAATTCATAATAACCATAATAAATGTGATGTGTGTGAACATGTCACCATGTGAGTCAATATGTGTAAAGTTTGTGGGTATGTGTATGTTTGTGTGCACCCTTTGTTTGTTGTATGAATGTATGCATGTGAGTAATTGTGCCTCATTGACAATGGATTGTGTGGGTGCGTGTCAGTGGTTAGTCCCATGTCAATGATGGACCGTTTTTGGGGTCATATAAGCTCCCACCTTCACGTGGTTGACCCTGTTAGTAGAGATTTTACATCTCCAAACCAAGAGGAGCTTTCTATATAATGATTTTTGATTAATTTAAAACACAATGTTAGCTTTTAAACATTAAAATGGGTTTTCTAAAAATATTTAATACTTTTTTAAATTTTAAAAATTTAAATATTACAACTCTTAACTATAAAAAAATAAATAATAAATAATATATATATATATATGTATATATTATATATATATATATATAATATACTATATTATATATATATATAATATATATATATATATTAATTATATGATATTAATTACAACATTTTACAAACTATATTAATTATTAGAATATTCATTTGAGAGGTTCTTTCTCACCTATATAGTAGAGATCTTGTAATCGACAAAAAAAACCATTTTTTTTTAAATAAAATAAAATTAAATGAAAATATTAATGGAATGTAAACATTTCAAACGTTAAAATAAAATAAAAATAGCAAAATAAAAATTAAAAAACGACTTATGGAAAACCCATGGTATTCATGTGGAACATAAGGTATTTAAAGGGTGAAATCAAACTAGTCTAGATAATGTAATGTAAACATTTTAAAAGTTAAAATAAAATAAAAAATGAAAACAAAAATAAAAAAATGAAAATGAAATAAAAATAAATATAAAGGACTCCTCGTATTGAAAACCCATCGTATTGATGTGGAACATAGCCTATTTAAAGGCCAAAATCAAACTAGCCTAGATCCGTTTTAACTCTCGACCTAACTCGCGAACTACAAAGCATCGAGAGAGATCAAAAGTGAGATCAAATCTCCTCTAAAAAAGGTTTACATGTCAAGAGATTTGAACTACAAAGTATCGAGAGAGATCAAAAGTGAGATCAAATCTCCTCTAAAAAAAGGTTTACATGTCAAGAGATTTGAACCACAAAGGATCGAGAGAGATCAAAAGTGAGATCAAATCTCTTCTAAAAAAAGGTTTACATATCAAGAGATTTGATCTCTCTTGCTTGGTAAATCTAGTGTTAAGATAAAATCTAGATAAGTTATATTAGTTTTCTACCTAGTACAATTTTTAGTAGAGTTTTTACATCTCCAAACTAAAAAAGTTTCTATATAGTGTCTTTTAAGTTATTTAAAACATAGCATTAACTTCAAAACATTAAAATTGTTTTTCTAATTATATTTAAATAATATTTTTATCAATTTAAAACTATAATATACCACTTGATCAAATATCACAAAAAGAATTATATAATTAGATATATAAATTTTTCAAATATATTAATTACATATATATATAAATATATATATATATATATATATCTATTATATATATAATATATATATATATATAAGTTTTAACTAATTTTAATTTAAAAAAATATAAATATCAATAATATATTATTTTATTATCATTTACATTTAATTGCTAAATACTAAAATAATGGAATAATTAATTTTCCTTAATATTTTATAAATTCAAAATATATATAATGAAATAAAAAAATATTTTAATTTAATTATTAAACTATTATTTTAAATTAAAAATTAAATAAATAATATATTTACTTTGATGATAAACCCTCAATTAAGAGTTAGAAAATAATATAAATATCAATAATATATTTTATATTTATCATCACATTAATTATTAAATAATAATAATAATAATAAATAAATTATTTGTTATTTTTATAAAATTAAAATAATAAAATGAGATTAAAAAATATTAAAATTAAATTATGAAATATTATTAAATAAAAAATAAAAATAAATATATATTTTATTTTGATGATGAACCTCAATTAAGAGTTAGAAATGTAATCTTCAAAATATGGATGGGATGAATCTAGAAGAAATATTGCAAGAAGCTAATAATCCCATAAATCTTAAATATGAAAATATATATTTGTTTTGAGAAGTGCTCTCTAACTTCTATGGTAAAGATTTTGTAACCTCCAAATAAAATAAAATAAAAATATTTTGTTTTTACATAAAATAAAATTAAATGAAAAGATTAATGTAATGTAAACGTTTTAACCAAGTCAACATAAAATAAAAAATAAAGTAAAAATAACAAATTAAAAAGAAAAAATGACTCATGGCATTGAAAACCCATGGTATTCATGTGAAACATATCTTGTTTAAAGGGTGAAATTAAACTAGACTAGATCCACTCTAACTTCGGAACTACAAATTATCCACAGAGATCAAATCTCTTTTAACTCTAAAAGTGGTTTCCATCTCAAGAACCCTCATGTTGGATACATGTCGCAGATACTAGATTGCACTAAACTTGAAGAAATGTATATTTTGTGTGCCTTTTGGAATTTCGCTAGGCCATGTAGTATGCAAGTAGTGATTGATGGTGGACCTTGTGAAGATAGCAGCAATTGTGAATTTAGAATCTCCCAAGAATGTTAACGAGCTGCACACAATGCTGGGCCACACAGGCTACTATAGGAAATTTATCAAATCATATTCCAGATAAATGTGCCGATGAAGAAACTATTAAAGAAGGATGTAACATTTTATTGGGATGAGGAGTGTCAACAGAGTCTTGAAGTGTTAAATGACAAGATGGTGACTGCGCCCATCTTAGTATTTCCAGATTGGAAGAAAGAGTTCCATATGCATGTCAATGACTCATCTATTGCACCAGGTGTAGTATTGACCCAGCCTGGCAAAGGTGAGATTGATCATCCAATAGCATTTGCAAGTAGGAAACTGTCAAAAGCTGAAAAGAATTATTCCACTACAGAGCGCGAAGGACAGGTGATGGTCTACGTGCTACAAAAGTTTCGGCATTATTTGTTGGGTGCACACTTCAAAATGTACACAGATCACTCCACTCTCAAGTACCTGGTCAACAAGCCTATATTGGGGGGGGGATATGTAGGTGGTTGTTGTTGTTCCAAGAGTATGAATTTGCACTAATAGTGAGTCCTAGATGGTTGAATGCAGGACCAGATCACCTAAGCTGAATTGAGACAGGTAAAGAACCAACCAATTTGGAAGAAGGATTGTCAGATGCACATCTCTTTGCTATGCACGTTGCAAATGGCCACTTTGCTGATATAACTCTGTTTTTGAGCACGGGTACAACCCTGGAAGGCTATTGTATTCAATAATAAAAGGAATTAGTGGTCCGCGCAGCTAATTTTTCTATTATAGCGGGACATTTATATAAGATGGGAACAAATGAAATAGTATGCCACTATGTTTCAGAGTTTGAGCATGCTAGTATCCTCACTGAGGCACATGAAAGAGTATTTGGAGGACATTATGTAGGTAGAGTGACACGCAAAAGGTTTTATGCACAGGTTTATGGTTGCCGACAGTGCATAAAGATTCTCAAGCATTTTGTAAATTATGTGATGCTTGTCAAAGGGTGGGAAAGCCTTCACGGAGAGATGAATTTCTCTTAAACCCTTAGGACTGGTTACAAGTATTTGACAAATTGGAAATTGACTTTATAGGTCTGATACAACCACTAGGAAGGAAGATAGGCACGTGATACATCACTACTGTGATAGAGTACTTAACTAGATGGGTAGAAGTATAGCAAGTGAAGGATTTTACTACTGTTATAGCTGTAAAGTTCCTGTTTGAATATGTCTTAACACGGTTTGGGTGCCCTAAGATATTGATGAGTGATGGGGATACTCATTTCCTGAATTAAAAAATCAACATGATGCTCGAGTAATTTCAAGTTTACTGTCAAAAGAGTATGCCCTATCATCCCCAAGTCAATGGTACAATGGAATCATTCAATAAAATTTTGAAGAATGCATTAACAAAGGTTTGTAATGTAGAGAGAAACGATTGGGATGTACGCATCTCGACAGTTCTATGGGCATATAAGATGACGTGCAAGAAGTTGACAGGACAAAATCCGTTTGGGTTGGTCTATGGGATCAAGACGGTAATGCCCATGGAATATAATGTGCCAAGCTTGCGCATTGCAAATTGGATACAGCTGGCGGATCACGAGACCTTGGAGGAATGACTTACGCAGTTGATGGAGTTGGAACAAGACCAGTTTGTTGTAGGATTTCACCAGCAAGTGAAAAAGGAATGTGAGAAGGCCTGGCATGATAGGCATATTAAGGTACGCACTTTCAAGATGGTTGATTTGGTTTTGCTCTATGATAGTAAGTTCACAAAGTTTCTGGAAAAATTCCAAATGCACTGGTTAGGCCCGTATGTTGTTAACGAAATCATTGATGGTAGCGCAGTTCAGATCGCAAAGCTGAATGGCAAATTGTTCCCTGGAAGGGTGAATGGAAGTTGGTTGAACTTGTATATAGGGGATCCTGCCCCTGGGCAATGAATGCGTGGTAGCATCACAGTCTTAGTTCTCCAGGCAGCTGCAAGGGAGAGCGCGATTATAAACTACATTGCCTAAGGAAAAGGAAAACGCAGTAAGGGGTTTGCGCAAGGAAAGCAATCAATGTACCAAGAGGAGGTGCACCAAGAGGGTTGTGCCATGGAGGATGGTGTCGTGCAGATGGGTCCAAAAGTAGTCATTGAAGTCACTATTCATGATTGGATAGCGAAAATCCTTTTAGGAGGAGCAGGTAGGTGGCATTTATGGTGAAAATATTTGGAGATTTTCCACCAAAGATTCATTTATGATCAGAAAATGGAGGGAATGGTCGAATTTGAATTCGAAATCACCTATAAATCTGGCATGTAGTCTGCTGTAGAACACTTTGCCTTCTGAAAACTGCTTATAAGCCCTCTTTTTTTCGCTCTATGAATCAGTAGGTTTGGGAGGATTTAGTTGCATGCCCGATATTTGTGAGACTACCTGAGTGGAACTAGAATATTATCCTTGAAGAGATTTCTGTCAAACCTGTAAGTTTTGAAGTTGTTTTCTCTCAAGAAGAAGCCCCTGAAGTTGCATCAATGGAAGCTACACCATTTGTACTACGACATTGCAGTTGCCTAGGCCAAAGCAATCTGCTTCTAAGGAGAAGTAGAAGAAACCAAAACCTATACCAGTGAGGCAGTCATCGAGGAAGAAGCCCATAGAGGTTTGACAAAAAGGGAGGATGGATAAGGAAAAGTAGTCATATGAACCTATGGATTTAGAAGCAGAAGAAATTTGCGATGGAGTTGATGAATTATATGTTGATGAAGGTGAGCCTATCATTAGGCTCTCAACGTATATCCCTCTGTGAAAAGGGAAATTAAAGTTACCCAAGGACCCAAATTTAGGCAAGTTCACAATCTCTACATTGTTACTTCCGGAAGAAGTGGTATTTGAAGGCACGCTCTTAGTGCATATCCTTGTGTTAAAACTAGAGGATTTGGATCTCGCCGATCACGATAAATTTCCACATTTGGCCACCAATAAGTACATGACCAAGATTTACTGTGAAGAGACTAGGGTAACTAAGCTGGAACCAATTAAATGGGTAAAAGGGGTCGAGCAAGCCGAATTGCTACATATGTCGTGTGTGTCACACTTTCAAGATTTGATTATCAATATTGTCTGTGTGCGGCAATTTCTCGTGCTGGTGCATGATGGGTGTTTGTGGTTAGGTGAACCCATCCCCATAAAAGACATGTTGATCCACAAAGTTACGAAATTTCCCTATAAAAGGGTGGATCTAGCCAAGGAGTTTGGAGGCAAAACCAAGGAGAAGGAAATTGCAGATAAAATGAAAACTGAGTTTGGGTTGGTTAGGAAGTCATGCGGATACTCTATCCGCTCTATCACAGACCAAGTGTTGTAGTTTGCCACTCACATTTTGGCTAGGAAGGTCATGAGAAAATATCGCGTGGACAAGGTTTCGACGACAATAATTTCATCGGTTGCACAATCCGCAAAGGGGGTGTTGTACAACTAGGCATAGTTCCTCTACAAGGAATTCTTAGAAAATTTCCCTCGAAGCACAGGACAAAAGTAAGGCATTTCACTATGCCTCGCTGCTGTTGTTGATTGTACTCGTTACATGGTGACTACCAGATACTGGTTGAGATGGACTTCTGCACAGTAATCAATCAGAGGCCAAGGTTATCTCCAACCTTGTTTGAGTAGTTATGGATCATCTTGGAATTTAAGGCTGATTTTCATAATGTATCCATGCACGTGAGGTAGGACCTTGAGAAGATATGGTACAAATTGTCATACGTAGTTACGGAGGCCGATGTATAGGAGATTGTGGGGACATGGCTAGTAGAGTGGTGACAACCCACATATCTTAGCGTAGGTACCAGCAAAGGCAGAGAAAGCTCTTCTGCGCAGACAACAGTTGCATAGAAACGGAACGAAGCAGCACGAATAGTAGTGTGGGAGTTGGCGAATCATAAGAAGAAGGAAGGTGTTGCTAAGGTAGCTACCGATAAAGAGCGTACTACAAAAGAGGCCATAGTAGAAGTCGAAGCATTGACTTCCAAAAATATTGAAGAGCAGGAATAGTCTGAGAAGGAAAGAGGCAGGAATGACAAGAAGAGCACTCCTTTCAAATTGTAGAAGTAGGCTAAGGAGATGACTTCTAGACCCAGGAAGAAGCAAAAATTGGACAAGCACACAAATGCAAACCCAATAGTCCTCACTGAGGGGGACTTGAATGAGATCAGGGATAAGGTCCGTGACACAACGACGGAGTTGTGGACTTAATTTGAGTAGAAGTACATGCAGATGCTAGGGAGCATCCAAAAGGATTTGCATGAGCTATAGATTCAAACAGGCATAATTCAAGTGAGGGTGGGACAAGCGAGAGGGGTTCAAGAGAGCTTATAGCAAGTGAGTGAGAGTGTAATGGAAATAGAATAGAATTTGGATCTCATAGTCATTCCCTTTCCAGAAGGGAAATTACACGCAAAGTTAGAGGAAGATGACACTTAGATCAGAAAGATCAAGGCAATGGGCATGAATTTAGTCACACTGCCCCTTCAGACCCTCCATGTGCTTCAGTAGGGGGTCTCATATGAGCTTCATATCAGAGAGCAGCGTGTACTATTGGTAATTAGTGACGTCAAAATGAATAATGAGAAGATATTTACTGAAAAGGGTCAAGCTCTTAAGGAAAAAGAAGAGCTAGCAGCACAAAGCCAAAGCCTAGAATCATCACTTACAGAAGTGTGTTATTCAGTATTAGAGCTACAAATTCCAAAGGATGAGGCAACCTCAGCAAATTCTGTAGTGCGACAATATAAGGATGAGATAGGCCGAGTTACTTTTGATTTTTAGATCAAGATACCAGAACTACAATTGAAACTGTAGCCAACTACTTCACGAGAGGTTAGGGAGTAGCGTTGCATAGCCATCAGAGAAAACATGTCTACTTTGGAGAATGCAGTATCGGGCTACATTGGCCTTTTGAAAATGTAATGGAACTATGGAATACATTGTAGGACGACTCAAACATGCAGTGCCTATGTACAAATATCAAAGAGGCACAACAACAGGTTGATGAGATCAGGGCGACTATGTGCACTTTGGCACCAGTCCAATGCTTCATGTGCTTGCAAGAAATGAAGCTACTGTAGGCACAAGTTGAGGATCTGCAACATAAAGAAGTAATTTTGAAGGCTTCAATTCAATCATGGATAGAGGAAGCAAGCCATATAACTCTGGCCATCCAGGAAATGCTGAAGACTTTTGAGCAGACATAAAGGACCATGCACCTCTCGATGGAGGGGCCAACTATAGAGAAGTTGGTTGAAGAAGTCAACATGTCGCATTACAGAGCACAACAGAGCTTGAAGTATTGAAGTTGGAGCTTAGTGAACTTCGTAATAAATTGGAGAATCCAACTGAGTGAATCGAGGGTGAGTTACCATATTTCTATTGGGGGCATGTTGGGATGGGTTCCTTGGGGTCAATTTTTGTCAGTAAAGTCAATTTCTGTAATATATTTTTTTAAAGAATGTAATGTCTTTGCAAAATGTGGAAGTAGAGTGTGAAATTGGGTAAGAATAAAAGATCATTAGTCCCTTGTATGGGTAGGTGATAGGATGGTTTTTGGGAACCACCCATGGTTTGCGGACCATGGTATTGTAATGAAAAGGCTATATATAATTCAGTCATAGCAAGTATAAGGGGACAAATTTTGGAGAAGAATCATTGTAAGGGCAAGGGTGATAAGGTAGGAAAAGATAGTTTCATGTACTTAGGCAAAAGGGGAAGTCTCCTGCAATTGAGTACACCAAGACCTTGGTAAGTCTGCAGCCGAGTGTGCGTCCACTACAACTCAGTGCGTAGGGATAAGAAGTCTATATTTGAATGTTCACATCTTAATAAAGACTGTTTTGAGCCGAATCTATGCATCTGTGCCTTGTTTATTTACTTTTGTTTAAGTTTATGTATCTTTGCTCTATGGTTTGTTTATGTGAATTAGTGCTTAATTTATGCATGGAAGAGATAGATCTATAATGTTTATGCATATTAAGTATAATTAACTGCCTTCATGGAGATTGGGAAAACATTAGATAGATTTGTTGTAGTTAATTGTTTGAAAAGGATAGATCTGTACGAAGGTAGATCTAGCCCATAAAGGCTTCACAATATATAGTTTATTGCATGAAAGCAGTGAATATGTCTTTTTTATGCTTGTTAAGTACAATCGAGTACCTTAGCAAAGATCTGAAGGTCATTTAAATAGAGTTGTAGTAGTTGACAAGCAGATGGAATAGATCTGGGTGAAGGAAGATCTAAGCTATAAGAACCTTAGGAAGACCATCACACAAGCCTATGGATGTAGAAGACTAGTTATAGCATCCCCTAATACTGCTTCGAGTGAGACTGCAGCCTCTGCTATGCAGGTTGTTACCGAAGGGCCAGTAGTTAGGGTTTTCTCGGTTGGCGTGAATAACTCTAAACTTGCGTTACACCCCCTTAAGCTAAAAATTTTGATCAATGACGGGATGGAGTAGGCGGTTAGAGGGTAAACACCCTCCCATATTGGTGTCACAAGGAGGTCAGCCATTCAATATTATGCGTTGAGAATGGATTTTAAACTATGAAGAGAACAACTTGTTCTTAAACCTATGGGTTTCCTATTTTAGATGTATTATTCAATGAAGTAAGCTCCACAACTGAATTATTGCATTAATTTCCTCCGGTCATATGCAAGGTGCTATAATCATCTCTTAATTCATTTTTTGTCTATCACATCAAGTTAATTATTAGTCTTCCCCTTTCTGTGGACGTAATTTGATTTTGATATCAAATTTCAAGGGTTACTCGAACCCTTACCATAAATTTGAGGTCACATCCAAGGCTCTGTTGTTATTGAGGATTTTTTATTAGGGTTATTTAAATTATTTTCTTTGATTTTGTGTAATTTATTTAATCACTTGAAGGATGGGTTTTCCTTCATGGAATACTATGAAGGTGATCATAAAGAGTGACCATTCATGCAAGTATGCCACTTTCCTTACTAATCATCATTCTAGTTACTTTATTCCATTAAAACTTGGATGAATTTTCCTAACATTTCTCTCTCGCTTCCCCAACACGTATCTTTTGAAATTCGATTTAGTGTGAATATTTCCCTCTTTTTTTTGGTTGATCTAATAATCACCCTATGAGTGACACTAGTTTAAGGTTTATTAAAAAAAGGTATTACAGAATCATGTGTCGATGTGTGTTATGTGTTATTTAAGCAATGGATCGATTAGATTGCCAATACACAGAAGTGGAAATACAACAGAGAAATACAGTAAGCAACCACAAAGACACAAGCAATTTTAATAAGGAGTTCACCCTATTCTCCAGGGCTACATCTTTGGTCCAGCTTTCAGTGGTGGCCTTATTTTATTGGGTCTTTGACTAGAGAATTACAATGCAGGGACTCAATGTGAGTTCTCCTAAAGCATGTTTGCTTGGCAGGGTAGTTTCTTGGATTCCCCAAGCCACTAGAGTACATAGACTCTTCTTCTTCCTACTAGCTCTGTGACCTTCTGGTCTATAGTGGAAGGAGCCAAATGTGATGCTCAATCCAAATAGATTCCTCTATGGGATGGCTTGAATCTCTCAAGTTCTGGTGCTCGATGTTGCCACTGGTCAGCTCGGCCCTCTATCTATCTTTGCTTTCGCTTAACTACCTCTTCTCTGGTGTCTGTCTTTCAGTGTTCAACTATCCACCTTTGTCATCTCTAGACTTTCTCTTTGTCTACTTCCACTTGACTCGACTATCTGTGTTCTTGGCTTTTAGCTATTAGAACCCATGCACGTTCAGTTCATCTTCCGCCTCTGTCGATTCACCTTCTGCAGCTGCGCTTGGAGTTCCCTATTCGGCATCAGCATGAATGCTCAGGGAGTGGCCACATGTCCCCTGTTATCACTTAGAACTAAAAGTTTGATGCATATAGTTACATGCCCTAGTTTGATGACAAAGGTCTATGTTTAAGCTGTTTTCATTTTTATTTCTCTCACTTAGGATTCAAAGTTTTAAAGGTTTTTAAGCTTAAATCAGACTCTGCTCCTATTGGCTTTCCTCCACTCATCATTATTCCATAGTCATGTTTTGTCTATGCCAAGTCACCTTGTCTTTTAGTGATTCCGCACCGCAGTCTTATTTGCCCATTTCGCAGCACAATCATAGTCTAGCAGTTTCGCAGCGCGTAATGATTAAGCAGTTTCGTAGCGCATCATTAAAAAATATAACTAATAGCACTGCGAAATCATGGATTCGTGCATTCCGCAGCGAATCTTTCCTGAAATGTCAAGTCCATAGGTGAGTCAATATTTCCGTCCACTCATGTCAGTTTGAGTACCTCTTGAAATCATGTCTGAACGTTCATTTGCCGCTACTCCACCAATAGATTTTTGATATGCACGAAAATATCATTCCCAAGAGATTTTACTGTGCATAGTCCTTAATAATGGTCGTGAGTGTTGCATGAGTGACCAGTCATGTTTCGATTTGAATTTCAAGCGAGGCTGTTCAAGCGAGCCTGATTACAAGCGAGGCCGAATAAAAAAGAGGAGTTGTATCGTTGTATCATCATCTCAACCGAAGCTGTTAGAATTTGACTGTGAAGATCTCAAAGTGAAAATGGAGAGAAAGGAGCACAGGTCCGACAAATGTCAAAGGAATGAACCTGAAGGCCTGGACATAACCTTGAGAGATGAAGGCGTGAAGAAGGCGTTTAAAGATGCCGGGTGCTGGAGATTTTGTAAAAAGCTACAAGGAGGGCATGCACAGGTAACTAAAGAATTTGCGCTTAATTTCACTGGTTTGAATTCAAAGGTAGCCATGTTAGAGATATCGGTTTCTCCAGAAGCAATAACTGCTGTAACTGAGATCCCAAAAGGACAGGAAGAATGGTTCAAAAATTTTAAATTTGATAGGAATCCTTGTAAGGAGTTATTAAAAGAGGTCGATGTAAATGAAGACTTCACAAAAGCAGTGCCCAGGTATTATCTCAAGGAAAATTATGCTCTTCTTCTCACCTGCATACAGAAGTATTTGACTGTGAAGGAAGGTACAATAAGGTTTATCCTTATCATTTTAAACTGCTCTTGCATTTTACCGGGAAAGTCTCCATAGACATTCCATTTTATTTATTTCGCAGTTTAAGTAAGATGTGTGATAAGGTGCAGCTGAGGAAAGAGGATTGTGAAACCTCTTTATTTCATCATGGTCTGATTAAGTTGCTGGTTTTAGATTCCCTCCAAAAGATAGGCAGAGACTGGATTTCTTTTATCTTCATGGCTGGATTCCAAAGTAAGACTGGTCTTACTCCACAACCAGCCAGAGAGTTTACAATTACTGAGATTCAAAGGGAGGTAAGGGCTAAAAAGCAAACCAAGCCACAGCTACCAAAACCAGTGAAGCCATTAGTCATTCAAGAATAGCCTCAGAAATCAACAAAGGAGAAGACTCAGGGTAAGAAGACTGTAGCTGAAGCAAGAAAATCTGAAGCAGTCTCAAGGGTAAGGAAAAGAAGCCAAATTAATAAAGAAAAGGGCAAAGCTATAGCTGTCGAAGAGAGCCCTGTGTCCAAGGCAAGCCTGAATGATTTATTACATGCTATTGAGTTAGAACAGTCCAAACCAATTCAGATTGATTTGACACAATCACCACAGGAAAATGTTAAGAAAACCAAGGCCTCAAAAAGGCTTAAGTTTGATGAGCCAGCCCAGGAATTTATTTTTAAACCTAGAAGACCTATGACCAGAAATTTCCAGCAGGTACAGGAAGCACTGCCCAGAACAGAGGAAACATGGGAAAGAACACGACCTCGACAAAAGAGCAGCACAAATAAAACAGCCATCACATCTCAAGGAGATTATGTGGCAGCCATGAAAATCCAAATAGAAGCACCAGAAGAAGAGATTAACCAACTGAAGAAAGCCGCTGAAGACCTGAAGGCAGAGCTAAGCCGGTTACCTAATAAATAAATTCGCTTTTCAGGAAAGGTTTTGTTCCCAATTTTGGTTAATTTTGCTTAATCTTAGTGTTTTGAAGATATTTAAATCCCTGCTACACATATGAAACATCAAACGGAGTTTTTGGCAATCGATGATTGGGTGATATAAGTTCTCGGGTCAAAAAGAAAACTGTTTTAAATAAAACAGCAGTTTCGTAGCGCGCTACGAAACTGCTGTAGATGATGTTTTTTAACGCAGACAAACAGTTTGATATTATGAGAGGGAGTTTTTGAAAAAGAGACACTTTTCCATCACCACAACCTACAACATATCTAAAACGTGGCCACGTTCCATACCTTGGGTTATTAAAGGCTCAGAAAAGTGTTGTTCATGTTCGAGCAAATTATGGAAAACAGAAGCCGAGAAGCAAGGGACACCTCCTAATACCACGGGGCAGATAAGGATTCAGCGCTCAAAGGCCAATATGGCATATTTAATATCCAGCTCAGCCAAATCTAAAGACGACCAGGTGTCAAAGGACGAGGAGTAGCCACAATGGCATGGAAAGAGAGTTAGAGTCCTAGTTAATTTAGAACTGTTTTAAAGTTCGAGTCAGCATTTCATTTGTATTTAATAGACAATTAAATAGCTGATAGGTGTCATTAGAGATAGGGATCGAGTTATTAAAATTCCCCTCATGCTGGAGGAGGAAACTCGAATTAGTTAGAATAAGGATTCTATATATAGCTAAGACAACAATGTAATGAGGGTTGGAAATTTGATAGCAGAAGTACTGTTTTAGCTTATGTAAAGACCATTTTCAGTAATATAGCATCTACTTTTCTTCTCAGGATTCATGAAGGATTTTTCATGTTCAGAATATGTGTTTTGTTCTTTCCTTAATGTCTTTTTTCAGTTGCATGGATGCATAATCACTCAGAATTCACTGATTGTGCTCTGACTTCCTATATCCATGTGTGAACTGTGGTTTTATGTAAGTTGTATTCTGAACATTTAAATGCTAAGTGCCCTGACTTCCATGCAAAGGTAGTGTCATTGTTTACTGAAGTATGATTGACTCCATAGGCCCAATGGGAACTTGTGAAATGTTTATCCAGCCATTATATTTGTCTATGTTGTTACACCACAAGATTTAGCCCTCTTATCATTAATCAAAATCAATAACCCTTTTGAGAGAGCCCTCTCAGGCTAAGGAGGCTAAGCCTTAGTCAAAAGCTTGGTTTGAAATAGTTACTTAGAGTCAACCTGACCAGTAGCCTATCAGGACTTGATTTTGAGATAACATCCCCATCTAAACAACGCCATCCTGCTCGTCGGTTTATTTCTTTAGTTACGTCATGGATGTGTTCTTCCTCCACCATGGCAGTCAAGCAGACCTCAAATCTTTACAAATGTGGCTTAATCCTTCATTGATTCCGCTTCCTCCATCGGGTGCAATCTTAGCCATCCGATTTGGATATCCCAGATCCAATGTCGTACGCACGTTCCATGTTGTTGACCTGCTCGACCGATAACGCACAATCAACAGTGGTTTTCTCTCACCTCTACACCCACACATCAATTGTTGAGTGGGATCGCTCCAATTTATCCAAAACTGTTTATTGATTGAGGGCGCTCCAATCAATACCACCGGTTTCCAGAGTGCGGGTCCTACCTTTGTCCTTTTAGCACTTTTTTCCTTTTCAACCACGGTTCTCTGGTTTGCCATGTGTCCAAGTGCTCAAGATTCCCCCATTTTGGCCTTTTTCACCCAGTGATGCGCTAATCGCGCCATCAAAAATCACCTTTGTTTCCCAATCCGGGGTTCCCAGGGGCTACTTTGACCTCCTGCACAGTCTCCATGGGCCTCGGTCAGCGTGCTTTGACCGAGGTCCTCATCGTTCCACGCTGGCTGCCATTGCCACTGGTTCAGGGTGTTTTTTTATTGCTTCTTTTGGAATTTTTAGAGATTCGTCCCGACTCGATATAGTCATGGTTCTTTGCCAGTCTTTGATGGATCCAATTCGGATCATGACCTTCCTACTGAAAGAGCTTTTGGACCACCAAAAGTTGGTTTGCAAGCATCGACTAAGTGAGGGTATTGCTTTCTCACTCGTCCAATCTCAATCCACTTCGCACTGCTTAGCTTCGAACCTTTGAGCCCAATCCTGAGGTATTCCACTTGTCCATTGCACTTCGTCCGTACCTTCCTGTCCAACACTATGTCTTCCCATAATTCATTAAGATATTCAGCTAGCAGGTCATAAACAGAAGGTAATTGACTTTGCTCTTTAGGGTCCTCAATCATTGAAGGTTCAAACAACCTCAAGCAATCTGCATTTACGACTGAGTAGATGTGCATGTAAGCTGGTAGATCAAGGCGAAAAGCATTTTCACCAATCTTCTCAAGTATCCTGAAGGGTCCATACCTAATAGGTTTTAGCTTTTTACCTTCAACTTTCATCTTGTCCTTGCTAATATATAGCCAGACTTGGTCTCCAGCTTGAAAACTATGCTCCATTCGATGCTTATTGTGCCTAGCCTTGTACTTGGCCTGACTCTTTTCCAGCTGTTACTATACTGCCTGGTGGATCTCCTGGATCTTTTCAGTGAACCTAGTTGCCTTGTCCACATCACTGTGTTTGTCAACCATGGTGTCTTTACCAAAGACAAAATCAAAAGGAGACCTTGGTATGAAACCAAAACAGGTCTCAAAAGGAGATCTATGTGTAGAAGAGTGTTTAGCTGTATTGTAAGCATGCTGTACATAACACAAGTGTTCATCCCAAAGCTTAGGGTGTTTGTTGCAATATCCTCTCAGTAACTGGATCACCGTACTGTTAACTACTTCTGTCTGGCCATCTGTTTGTGGATGAAAATTTGTGCTTCTCTTTAATTTGGTATCCATTAGTTCCCACAGACTTGACCAAAACTTCCCCACAAATCGGGTGTCTCGATCAGATACAATAGAAGTGGGTAATCCAAAGTGAACCCATACATGTTAAAAGAACAATTTTGTAGTTTGTTCAACTGTAGTCTGTTTACTACAGGGTATCAAAATACACATTTTGTTGAACCTATGCACAACAACATATAGATAATAATGACCTTTCCTAGATTTAGGCAGTCCTCCAACAAAATCCATGGAAATTCTTTCCCAAGGGTGAGAAGGAACTGACAATGGAGTGTATAAGCCTAGTTTTCTGTTGCTGGGCTTTCTTTTTGCACACATAGCACATCCTTTTACATATCTAGAAACTGTCTCACTCATTCTCAGCCAATAGCAGAACCTTTGCAGCTGTGCAACTGTTTTACTTACCCCAAAGTGACCTGATATCAGAGAAGTGTGTGCTTCCCTAATTATCTTTACTCTCTCAGTTTGTGGAATGCAGAGCTTCCCACAATGATATAAGAGTCAGTCTTTCATGTGATAGTCCAATTCTTCTATTCTTTTGCCTTGACTCAAAGTTGCATATACATCTTTAAAGTCCATGTCCTAAGCGTACTGTTCTATGTAGCTTTCATGCAACACAAAATTATGCTTAAGTATGGTAGATGCATTTATAATGGGTCTAGATAACATGTCTGCAACCTTGTTATATATGCCCATTTTATATCTGATGACTAAATGAAACAGTTGTAGAAAACCCATCCATCTGTAATGTCTTGATTGCTGCAACTTAGTTTTGGAGTGTAGATATTGAAGTGGCTGATGATCAGTATATATTATTGTTTCTTTGCCCATTAATTAATGTTTCCATTTTTATACACTTTGAACTAATGCATAAAATTCCTTATCATATTTAGGATATTTAACTACTGCAGGAGTAAAAGTCTCAAAATGATAACATATTGTTTACCGTGCTATATCAACGATGCTTTGATGGCATAGTCACCGACATCAGTTTGGATCTCAACTGGTCTTTGTAGATCTGGCGGTGCTAGTATAGGCGTTGTACTAATTTTTTCTTTCAAGGTGTCGAAGGCTTTATACTATTTGCCTCCCCACTGAAACACCTTTTTCAATCCTGTCAAGGCATGTAAAGGAGCTACAATTGAGGAAAATTTTGAAATGAACTTCATCTAATATTGTGCTGCTCCTAGGAAGCTTCTCATTACTATAGCAGACTTGGGTTTAGGCTAGTTTACAATGACTTCCACTTTAGAGGGATCTATTTTCAATTCACCCCCCCTACTATGTGACCCAAATAATTTAGAAAGGTTTTGCCAAATTCACATTTGGAGATTTTAACATAAAGTTTTTCTCTTTTCAAAACATCTAATGTCTGCTTAACATGCCTTAAATGTTCTTCCCATGTTTTACTAAAAATCATAATGTCATCCAGATACACAATAACAAAACCATCAAGAAAAGATCTAAGTACATCATTCATTAATCTCAAGAAAGTAGCAAGAGCATTAGTTAGGCCAAAAGGCATAACCATCCATTCATACAATCCCTCCTTTGTTTTGAAAGCAGTCTTCCATGCATCTTGCTCTGCAACTCTGACGTGATGGTATTCACTGTGCAAATCCAGCTTGCTGAAATAAACAACTTCCTTCAATTGATCTAAAAGATCATCTATGTGAGGAAGGGGATAACGATTTTTGATTGCTATCTTGTTCAGTGCTCGGTAGTAAATGCACATTCTCCATGAGCCATCTTTCTTTCTCACCAAAACAATTGGTGACCCACATGGTGATGTTCTACGCCTGATGAACCCTTTCTTGAGCAACACCTACACCTGCTTCTTGATTTCAGCATTCTCTAAAGTAGACAACCTGTACATCTTAATGTTAGGCAATGGAACATCTTGCTACAGAATAATATCATGTGCTATTCCCTTTTTGGGTTGCAGACCTTTAGGTTCTTGGAACAAGACATCATATTTTGAAAGAATCTTTTCTATATCAGCTTGTTGTTCAGTATTACAGCCCTCAAATACATTGGTTTTATCTGGTTTCGTTTCCTTTACAACCATCAGTAGGAACTGTTTGCATGAATTTATCATTATTTTCATCTGTCCTAAGTTTATGAGAGTATAATTATTCTTGAGCTTGTGAGCTCTAACAAAGTATTCGATTCCATCTTTAACAAGTAGATACTTGTTCTCAGCTCTATATAAAATAGCCTTTCTATCATACAACTAAGGACTTCCTAAAACAATTCCACATATATCCAAAGAAATTACATCTAACTCAACCTCATCTATAAAGGCTGACCCAAAAGAAAACTTGAGTTTGCACTATCTAGTCACTTGTAGTTGTGCTTTATCATTCAACCATCCCAATGGGTATGGTTTCTTATGAGGTGTAGTTGCTAATCCCAATTTCTTTACAATTGCTTCAGAAATTAGATTTACTTGTGAGCCACTATCAAACAAAGTATCAATCTTTTGATTTTGGAAACAACTCGAATATGGAAAAGCTCATGCTTTTTTTCTCTCATGTTCTTCATCAATAATAAATTGAGAAGAATTACTAGTAGATGCTTCAGAATTCTTACCTTTTATACCTGTGGTTGCAATCATTATTTCATCTCCCGATTCTGACCCCAAATCTTTCTGAATAGCTGCAGCAACCTTCTTCTTCTTGCCCTCGGACTTCTTAGGTCTTAGCTCTGGATGCAGAATCCAACAGTGCTCATCATCATGCCCATCCTTTCTATAGTGAGTGCATGAAGCTTTTCTTTTCTGTGCAATGTTATCCTTCCTTGCTTTCCACTTCTGCTTTCTTTTGTCCTTGCTCTTTCTTACAGTGGGTTGGGATGGTCCCCCAACTTCTGGATTTCCATTCTTTCCTCTAGCTTCTAGATAGAAAAGATAGATCAATGCCTTAGAATTCAGCCTCTTCGAGGGGGAAACCTCCTTTACATTACATAAATTAACAATTCTTGGATGATTCAAATGAAAAGACCTCCTCTCTATATATAGGAGTCTAAGGGGTCATAACATAATCAGAGCCTACATAACAATAATAATGTAAGGGCACAATAATAACAATAGTGGGCTTCTATGGGGCACAATAGTAACAATATGGGCACTACATGGGTACATCAATATCATAAGTGGGTTGTACTAATAACAATAAGGGGTTACACTACTAATATAGGGGCCTAACATGCCCCTCTCCTTCAAAAAGTGTTGTCCTCAATGCTTGAGTAGTTCTTGACGCTTCTGTATAAAATTATTGTCCTCCCATGTGGAATCTTCAGTGGGTAAATTCTTCCACTTGATGATATACTCTAAAATTGATCGATTTCGTAGCTGTCGGGTTCTTGCTTCTGTGACTGCTCTGGGTTCCAATATGGTTTTTCCTTCCTCTTCAATTTCTGGCAATATTGTTTGAATTGGGATATTTTGCAACTTTTGAATAAGTGGCCATACTTCTCCGTCCTCCTTCCATTCATCCCTTACTTCGTTTATCCAATCTGATTGGATAATAGAAATAGCACAAAACAATGCTTCCACATCATCATCCTTGAAGAGTCTTCCCATTCGGTAAGGTCGCCATTTTTTAAGTGGATGTAGTATTGCCAACATTTCCTTCTCATAAATAGCTTGCTTGAGATGTAGCAGTAAAAATACCCAATCACCTACATCAAAACATTGTTCACTATGATGTTGATCTACCTGTTGTTTCGTTTGATTTTGCACCGAAGTGGCATTATCCTTTAAAGTTGGAGAACTTGTCCTTGATGCTCGATGTGATCTTTCACTACTTGAACCTTTTTCTTCTTGATATGTCCTTCTATCTCTAGAGTTTGAGAGTGGTAATTTCTTCCAATCCTTTACAAGATATGGTCGGATTCATTCTTGATGCTCGATGTGATCTTTCACTTCTTGAACATTTTTCTTCTTGATATGTCCTTCTATCTTGATAGTTTGAGGAGTGGTAATTTTGACCAATGAATTACAAGATATGGTTGGATTCATTTTTTTTTTCTCGATGTGATCTTTCACTTCTTGCACCTTTTTCTTCTGATATGTCCTTCTATCTTGAGAGTTTGAGGAGTGGTAATTCTTGCCAATGCTTTACAAGATATGGTCTGATTCATTTCTTCTTTCTCTGGGTGGGGTCCTGGCTTATATCCTCTTCTTTTGATGTTTCTTGATCGTTTTCTTCCTCCTCTTCATATTCTATGTAAAATAATTTCTTCTTAGCACACTTATGACCTTTAGTGCATTTGCTATCATAATTGTAACAAAGCCCTTTTTCTCTTTTTTCTT
>APFE031287337.1:0-51963 GCA_000404065.3 Pinus taeda
CAAGAAATTATTGAACTAATAACTCTCTTTTCTGATCCTCCAGATCACACTAGGTGCAAGAGGAGAGCATACTTCAAGAAATTATCAATTTTTCCCTATTTTTTTTAATGTAAGAGATAGGTTACCTAGTTACACTTCCCTGGCAACGACGCCAAAATGTTTAGTCAATTTAGTGTCTTAAATTGCTATATAAATTATCAATCTGGGAGTCGTAAACTGATGAAGTGTGGTGCACTGTATGTGCAAGACAACCTTTTTCTTACTTTATTGTTTTCAGTTTTTATCTTGTTTTTGGGGTTTTGTTCTTTTTGGTCTCCTAAAGTGTTTAATGCAAATGGAAATTCTAGTCTAAGGTTTTAAGAATACTTTTAAAGGTCAAGTATGGATGTAGAATTTAAGACAAGGTTTATGCCTCTTATGGTAATTTCCAAACTTAGCACTTCAAAGATCTCAAAACATGTTATTTATAAAATTAGAACTTGAACAAAAGTGTAAACATGCAGCTACTTAAATTAAGCAAAAGATGAAGTACTGATCATGAAGTTACTATCTCTGGTGTCCATCTAATTACAGAAATAAAATTTAAACTACTGCACTCAAAACCAAAAATAAAGAAGCTGGAAACTAGTCACTGATTTCACCCATAAATCTGATATTTCGTCAATTAACTTCTAAAATGGGGTTAAGATAAAGACACCATAAATAAAGTCATATGGCATGAAAGAATGACATTGAACTACCTACTTGCAGATTAATGAAAGCAAAATCAATTACTTCACCTACAATCCGATAGCTCGCCAATTAACTTCTAAAAGGGGGTTAAGCTAAAGGCAGTGAAGATAATGTCATGTAGCATAAAGAACTGATATCTAAACTGTCTACTTGCAAACTAATGAAAGTAAAATCAAATTACTTCACCTACAATCCGATAGCTCGCCAATTCACTTCTAAAATGGGGTTAAGCTAAAGGCACCATAGATAACGTCATGTAGCATAAAGAACTTGATATCTAAACTAGCTACTTGCAAACTAATGAAAGCAAAATCAAATTACTTCACCTACAATTCAATAGCTCGCCAATCAACTTCTAAAAGGGGGTTAAGCCAAAGGCATTGGAGATAACGTCATGTAGAATAAATAATTTGATATCTAAACTAGCTAACAGTAGTAAACAATTCTCACTAAAATCAAAGCATAACAACTGGAATTAAAAGCTAAAGTACAATAGAGGAATTAGGTCTCATATCACTACTTGATGCAAAAACTATATTAAAAAGCTTGAGTATAACCTACCCTGAAACACACTGATCAGTGTTAGTGAAAAATATAACAATGCTGCAAAAACATGTACAGGAATAAAATGATTAATACCATAAACAAATCATGAGAAATATACAGTGGAAATAAAAGAAAACATGCATGAAAAAAACTATACAAAAATGAAAAGCAAAACCCTAGCCAGCAGGGGCCCTCTACACAGCCTTGGCTTAATACGCTATCACCTCAAAATCACGCTTTAAACAATCATAAGAAAATAAAGTTTTTGTATTGCAAAATAGAGAATATGTCTTCTCGTTACAACAACAAAACTAACGCTTTAATAACAACATCAAGACTAACTACTTGTGTTACAAACGCTTATACTTATAGGAGAAAATAGATAACTTTCTTTTGAGAAAAATCTTCAGCAGAGGACATGTGAATAGGACAGAATTTGGCAATTTAGCCTCTTGGTTGCCATAAACATTAAATCTACGAAAGGTGGGTTTTAGAGTGCATCATGGAGACAGCGTACAGATGGAAAAAGTGGATCCATGAACCCAGGAATGGTTTTATACTTTTTCACGTGCTGGAATAGAGTCCTAATTGACGTAGGACTCTTCTGTTGACCATCCTTTGACCGCTGCCTTTCTTCACGACTTCAGATAAATAGATAGGACCTTTTCCATGTATGGATCATTTTTGAACTGCCCATGTGCCTCGTTTCTCCTGCCGACACCTGTAACCTACAGAACAATGAAAACAACTGTGGAATTGCAAGTCAACTGCGGAAAGTGGCTACCTTCCGTAGTTGATGAACAAAACCTAAATCAAATAGCACACACAAGAATATAGTTTGAAAACCACTTAAATGCACTCCTAGAATCAATATGTAACAATCTTTTATAGCTTATGAGGCACTGATGTGGGAAAATGGAAGAGAAAAGGTTTAGAAAAGTATGTAGAAGAGTGGTAGTTCTGGGGCTTAACACAACTTAGAATGGATCTTGTTGAATCAATTGGGGATTTTTCTAACAAATTACTTCACTTATGTTATGATTTTCATGAAGAAGATATGGATTGGGATTTCTTTAAGCAAAAGTTTGAAAATTTGGTTCAAACTTCTTTCAATAAGTTTGAATGTAAACCTCTAGATGTTCTTTTTCTCCCAACATTTGGAAATTGTGAGATGCCCCCATTCTCAGAGGAGGATCATATTGTTCCTTTTGTTCCTAGTCATCCTCCTCTTTTGGTACCAGTTTGGGTGCCCCATTGTGATAATTTTGAAGATGGGAAATATGCAAATCCAATTCCTAATCCATATTCTCAATCATCATCAGTTTCCCATGATCTTGATTTGACTTAGGATAATTTAGAATGGTTCATGAAGCCTATGGTGAAGATTAGTCTATTCATTCGACCAGATGGTATTTGTTACTACTCAAACTAGCAGGGGTCCTAAGAGGGAATCCTATAGAGAAACTACTAGGTCAAGGGGAAAAAATGGGGCGATAGTCCACTATCACCTCAACTACGGCTCTCTGTTCTTTACAGACTTTCACCGATGGGAGGAGACTCAGTATAATAAGGATCACTTTAATGAATATATCAATGACATGATGAAAGGTGATCCCAAAAGCATATTCACAAGAGAGGCTCAAATATGTGGCTTGCTTGCTTGGGAAGCAAGGTGAAAGGATCTCTAAGAAGGGATAGTAGGCTTTTAAGGGGTTAGGGTTTGATGGTGTGCCTTGCAAAGGAGATTCATAGACCTAAAAATCCTTATGGAAGCTTGGTTTTTAAATGGTATTTGAAGGATTAGCTTTGATAATAAGTTGGACCATACAGGACCAAGCAAACCCAAAATTAGGTCAAGGGTATGGAGTTTATCAACCAATGAGGGACTTGAATTAATTAGGGAGGAGAAGAGGATAAAAGAAAAAAATTTATTTGAGGTTTGAATTCAATCCTATTGAGGACACTAGCCAAGGGAAAACTAGGGAAAAAAATGGTCCTTGACCTATGGCTTTCTATATCTCTAGATCCCATCATTGGATTTGCTTCAAATTTGGAAGGCTTTCAGAGAAAACCTCAGCGTAGTTGTGGACAAAAAATTGAAGTGTTTGGATGGCTATATTGTGATATAGGTGATGCCCTAGGTGACCTATGTAGACTAGGTATAGAAAGAGAGGGAGGTGAAAATAATAAGCATTGAAAGTGATCTCCTATGAAGGATTAGTGCCTTGCCCTTTGGGAAAGATGGAGTCAAGGATAATTTTTGGATTGGAAAGAGTTCACCCAATGAAGGAGGCCTTAAAACAACTTCGCATGGCACTAGGGCATGAGAGCAGATGCTTCAAGGACTTTATACTTCAATTTGCAAGAATTGATGACTTATCGAGATGTAGTTATCAAATATTATCTCTAGGAATAGTCACCCATTCATACATGGCCCATGACATGATGCAACGCTATAAAAGATCACAATTTCCACTAATTCATATAGAAAAGTAATAAATTTCAGACTCGTATAGAAAAAATCCCAACAACATTCATGTGACAAAGTAAAATAACAAGAATGAGCATGAAAAGATCACTAACATGTACAAAAGAGTATATCCAATCATCAAATTATGTCAATAATGAAGCTCCAAGATAAGAGAGTGATATCCAAACATCAAAATTAATCCATAACATCCAAACACATCTTCCAAAAGGGATAATGAAAATCTCATAAGAGAAAATAACTCAATCCAAGTGATGATGGGAGAATGAATCACCTGTCATCTATTTATACAATCTATAATGAATTTGAATGGCCTATTTTGGGATAATAGTGCCCCTAAAATAAAATAATGTGCATAATAACAATAATTTTGGTGACAAGCCCACCAAATAGCTCAATAACATAAATATAAGCCTCTTAAGAGGGAAGGATGATCAACATAGTGAGTTGTTGGGCCATTGGGAAGGAAAAATGAAGTCCAACGTGTGCCATGATAAGAGAATGGACTCCAAACTAGTGGAAAAGGGGTTTACCCCTTGTTTTCCAAGCAATAACTTGTGGTGCTCCCAAGTGGGTGTGGGAGCACAAGGACAACCTCATGGGTCTCCAAGTGGATCAAAAATTCTTGTAGACCATATATAAGGTCTAAGATGAAGACATAAACTATCCCTCTGCAATGGGATACATCCTCTGGACCGTGGAACATCTGCCAAGTATATATGGACACTGCTAGGCATAATGAACTAGGTGCATCGTCCTCATCCAAAAGGTGGAACATGAGAAATCAATGATCGATGTTTGGGATCCATGAAGTAATCTGTGCTATGGTGGAGGTCCATGGCTCTCAACTCTCACCCTAAAAGTGTCCATGTGGCCCTTTGGAGGGTTAGGACCTTATATAGGGAGACAAAGGCCCAAAGGAAAACCCACCTGAAATCCTGCATAAGATCCAATTTGTCCTCATGCCTTCCAATACAACAGATCATTAGAATAATAAATTAAAGGAGTTTACAAATCATGGAATCAATGAGGCACTTCATGGTGGCATGCCCTTCCACAGTGGGCTTTGGCATGTACAAGTGTCTCCAAGCTCAATAAGGGGGTGAGCCAAGGACCCTATTATGTGGTTTCAACCTTTATAGGGAGTGACATTTCCATGGTACATCCATCAAGTGGAAGATGGCAAGTGACATAGTAATGGAATCATCTAGGCCACATGTGACGGGAAAAAGGGAAGCTATAATGAGGGATTACCACACGTGGGTATGTGAGTGTAGGAGGAAAATTCGTGGTACATAAGTTACCCATACCTTTGTTTTTGCACCCTTATTCATAGGCATTTTCTCTTTTATTGATTTTTCTTCATAACTATTTAGGGCTCTAGGGGACGAGAGCATGGTGCATGGTATATAGCAGTAGGTAACCCCTTTTAAGGTGGGGCATTTCATTTCCCTCCAAGGGCTGGGAAAATCATGGGTTCCTTAATGTGGAGGGTGCTCATCTAGGGTCCATAGAAACCAGGGTGATGGCCATACATGATGGGTAGAGCTTATGTTTGGATTTTTCCCACGTGCTAAATTTGTATGTATCAACCATCTTTTGCATCTTGAAGTACATTTTCCTATTGAGAGTGGCCAAATTATGTTTTTTATTTTCTTTTTATCTGCATCAAGCTCTGAGGCATCGTTCGAGGCCCTACCCAAGGTATGGGAAAGGGGAAGGGTAGTCTAACTGTACATGAACCTAGTAGGCACATGTGGACCCAGATGAGATAAATGATGAATTGGGTCAAAATGAGTGGAAAATGGGGATGTATATGGATCCAGGAAGTGAGACCTAACCAAATTTGATATTTCTCATGTAGTGCCAACCCTGAAGCTAGTCGCAAGTAAAGGAGATCACAGAAGAGTAGGATACAAGGCTAAACACCAAATTGGGCAGAAGAGACAAGAGCACATACCTTGGCCTCTCTTTCCACCAAATCCCCCCACTAATCCATTCCCAAAAGTTTCCATTAAAAGTAAACAAAATTACTCAACTAAACCAATGAAAAGTCACACCTTCGGGGTCAGGAGGCCCACCTAAAAACATACATTCATAACAAATGGTCAAGGGACAACATGGCTGGCTCAAGTGGCGAAGAAAACGGAACATCGAGTTATCTAGTGGTTGCTGGATGAGGACCATCTAGGAGAAACCTTTTCTCCTAAATACACTACCCACAGGTGGTGGGTAACATCTCGATCCAAATAGGGCACGAGTTCTCAGAGGGGTGCATGAAACTACTTGAATGGGAGGTCATGAGGACACCAATAATCTCTTGGTACTGTAGACATGTTACCTGCACATATCAAAGACCAAGCTCACAGAACAACATGTTTTTGTGGTGTCTTATGAACACCCATGCTTAGTATTAGGTTGTAAAAACCAATAGGAAAGTAAAAATATGCAGATTTAATTTAAATGTAGCTAATATACCATGAGGAATGGCATATGATGTTAGTTGTAATGATAAAATCAGCATGCAATGAACCCTACCCTAACATGCATATAATACAATGTTAAATATCAAGGAATGTGGTGATATGACTTACCTTGACCAGTTGTGGCCAAAGTACGTTGTTGAGTTTGGCAATGTAGTAATAATCCTCGGACCAAGTTTCCCATGAACCTTGACGAGCATTGGATTTTTATATACCAAGACCACATCCCCAACCTTGTATTCCCTTTTAGGGTTCCACCTTTTGTTTTCTTTGTGATTTGGTCTCTCGAGAATAAAAACTTCTTGTGAAGTGAGATTGGGAGAAGGATTCTCAATCTCATGTCTCTTATAATATGGGATCAGTCTTGGCTTGACCGCATGAGTAGAGTATGTAGTCTCTCTATAAAGAATGAAATGGGTTCCATTAGATTGTGAGATAGTGGCATATGACAAGTCCATTCAGAGATGACCTCACACAATGGTTCGCCACTTCCTTGACAACAACATTCCCCATACATTAGGGATATCTATGACCATAACATCCATAAGCAATGATATATCAAAGTTCATAACCAAAGAAACCTTAAGATATTTTGTGAGGCCCTCTACTTCTACATGCTTGGATTTAAAATCACCCAACCTTTTATAATTTCGAGTGATGTTAAGACCCAATTGCTTCATGAATTTTAGTGGCATGATGTTCGTGGAAGCCCCTGAATCTAACATGAAATTATGTAATAAAAGGTCATTTATGGCTAATATAATCATGAATGACTCATGTCCTGGGTCTAATTCTCAAAGGTGAATGTTTTGCACGTCTTCAAGTAATTCTTCCTCTTCAAAGCCCAAGGATTTCTTTATTTTCCATTGTTGTCGTGGAAGTTTTGCAATATCGTTTAATGGAACCAGCACAGTCATTTTCCCAATAGAAGTCTCTAGATCAATGTCAATTTTGACCTCTTTACCCTTATACTTTTTCTTTATGGTCTCTTTCTTTTGAAGATCCTTTTTGGGATTAGATTCTTGGGAGGATATTTTTTAGGGGGGTGTTTAGGTAGAGGTTCTTTAGGAGGTACCAACTTGGGAATTGAGACATATTTTTTGGGTTCCTTGGAGTATGTGTGGTCTTTGTTATTTTTCTTTCCTGAATATCAACCCCTTTGAATATTACATTATCATCCGCGTTAAGCATTGGCTCTTCCTTTTCTTCATTGATGGTGACTGATGTTGAGATTTTTTGTTTGGAGTGAAATAGGCAAAAATCTCTGTAGGTGACAACAATAGAAATTTAGTTCCTAGATTAGCTCCAGGTTGTTGGGAGATGATTAATGCCTCCTATATTTGATGTGAGTGAGTTAATGAGGCTGTTAGATTCTCTATGCTATATAACAGGCAACCATTCAGATGTTGGCTAAGAGTGTGAGAGTTTTATGAGGATTTCATTCTATAATCTCCTGTTTTGATTAATAAATTGTCGATGCCTATGTTGTGTGGACGTAGCCCAGATTGGTTGGATGAACCACGTTAAAAGTTGTGTCTTTATGTGCTTGATTAAATCTGCTTACCAACATTGTGCACAATCCTTCTTAAGATCTCATTATAGAATTTCTCACAACATTTCTTCATATGCTTTATGCAAGGTGATTTCTCATTAGTCTACATAGTTTATTTCCTTTTCCACACATGACTTGTGGAAGGGAAGTGCAAGAAAACCCATGAGGTGTAGACCAACCACTTGTCTCAATGAGGTTTTTTCATCTCCAATTTTGAGGTTCAAACCTCATGGCTAGAGATCAAGGATGAAAGCCACTTTAGAGGAAGATATTAGTATACTTTATAAACAACTTTATTTCTCATTTTCAATTTTGTCTAATTTTATTTTTTTAATCATACATCTTTCTATAGTCTTATTAATTAAAATATTTCTTATATATATTATATCATATATAAGGATCAATACAATTTTTATATAAAAGAACTCAAAATTATATAATTGAAGTATTACTTTTTAAATAATTATATTATTTTTAAGTGATTCCACAACTACTTACCATTTGTTTTGTGAAATGACAGTGCAAGAAAACTCATGAGGTGTAGACAAATTGCTCTCAATGAGATTTATTCATCTTCACTTTTGGGGTTCAAACCTCATGGATAGGAATCGAGGATGAAAACCACTTTAGAGGAAGATATTAATATACTTTAGTAGTAACTTTATTTCATAATTTCAATTTTGTCTAATTATTTTATTTAATTATACATTTTTCTATTAGGTTCAATTAATAAATATTCCCCATAACATATATATTATTAGTATTATATTATTATTATTAGAATTTAATATAAAGATTAAAAACTATATATTAAAAGTTTGCCTTTTAAATATTATATTAATTTTTAATTATGAATTTGATATAATAATAAACTAATTGTAAAATTCTATCTCAGCAAATCAAAAACTTATAAGTTGAATTATATATGATAAATTTTTGTTTTTATATGTAATACACACAAAACTCAGTGTTTATTTTTTTAAAATTTATTTTTACTTTTTCAATTTAGTATAATATTATTAATTTACAATAATAAAAGGAATAAAAACTTTATAATCAATTACTAAAAAATAATAATTACATAATATTTTGTAATTTATTTAAACCAATTTTAAGATATATATTGTTATCTTGGGTATATTTGTTATCTCATAAATGATGGGCTTTAAATAAGAACATGTAAGATTCTACATACTACTTGGTATTTAGCTTAACCATAACTTTAAAAATAGACTTTTCTTATTATTGAGAACATTTGAATCTTAAAATAACCTTTATAAAATAATAGTTTATTTAACTACAGATTTTCTAAAATATATTAGTTTTCACTAAATCAACACATATATTATAGATATAAATGTTCTATTATATTAAGTAGAAATAATAATAAAAAATAAAAAATTATATATTATCAAAAAATTATCTTAATAATAAGATTAATCCAAAAAACATTATTAATCTTATAAAAATCAAAATTTTTTCATTTAAATTAAACAATTATCTAAATTATTAAAACATAATGAATATTATAAATAAATATAAAACATTATTTATTATGTTGAAACAAATATGATATTACGTAAATTTATTAAAAAATTACAAAATCTATAATATATGATATATCATTATATTTTTTTTATAAAATCACAAAATTAAAAAATTGTCAAAATACCATTATTCTCATAAATTTTACCTAATTCCCATAACAAATTACAATCAAAGCCAATCCTTTTACACTCAACAACTTTAAATCAATTTATATATGCCTTTACTCATTTATATGTTAAAACTTCTATTTGTCTTTCCATTTTTTTAAGTTTTTTCCTTCGGTTTCATATAGCTTGGCAATATAATTTCATTGGAAAACATATAAAAATGAGAAAATGAACGTTCTGGAAAATAGTATTGTTGCTAAACCCCAAAACCAAGTTGGATTTGTGTCTCTGCACAGAACCCATGGGTGGCGGAGGTATTGTAGCTTTTGTCTCAAGGACAGAGGACGAATATTAAACTTAACAACATACATGGTATAGGATAGGCTTTCGGCCGGAATGTTTTCTGACAATAAATAATGCCGTTAATGACCTAATATTAAACTTTACAACATACATGGTAGAGGATAGACTTTCGGCTGGAATGTTTTCTGGCAATAAATAGTTCCGTTAATGACCCCAACGCCTTTCTATGTAAAGGGTGGGTCCGAAAAGTCGTGTAAGCATATATTGAGGCTGTAGGTTAATTAGTTGGAGCAATTTTACAGAAAGGAAAAAAAAATTTGACAAGGATTTTTATAAATTCAAGTTATAGTTGTTAAACTTCAAAATTTTAGGTGTTCTATACATTTTTATGGTGTTTAATCTATTTCCACTATCAAAAACACGATTTAAATACTGCCTTTACGCATGCAAGGAAAATTAGAGAGAAAATAGAGGAAAATGAAAGAAAAAAGGAAAAAAGAAAGAGACTAGACATCAGTGATAAAAAGGCATCATAGAAATTGTTCGCAACTTTTTGTCAATTCAAGCTTTGATCATTTTCAAAAATCAAGCTCTAAGAGAAGAGAGAGGAAGCACTTCGACACAAGTAAGCAAAGGAAAGCAAGGGAGCATAAGAAAAAGGTTGGAAGAGGAGATACAACAAAAGGACATTGCAAGTAGCAGATTGCATGTGGGTTTTCATTGTTGAGATTTGGATGCATGGTACATGCATTTGGTTATTTGGTTGCTTTGTTGTCATTGACATGGGATTTTCCTAGATTGACAATGGTTTTTAGCCTTACCTTGCCATTTCTTGGATAGTCATGGTGTTGTGGGTTCGTAGCTTGGTTTAAGCTTTAGATGGTCAATAGACTTTGGATCCTGGTGAGGTGGTCTTGGGAAATTCCCAAGGGTTAAGGGTGGAGATGGAATTTCTCTTGGAACCCTTGAAGGATGGGTGAAGACAAGAAAATTCCTTTGGATATGGTGAAGAAATTTGGACGCATCCAAGATTATTTGGTGTTAGTAATTTCTGGACCAATTTAGGTGAAACCACTGTGGTTGTGGGTTGAAGTGGTTTGACCTCTAGAAGCCCTGGTTGGTTCTGTTTTGATTTATCCCAAATATCCCACATTCATGCTTGGAATATGGCACGATGGTGATTTCCTAAAAGAGAGATTTGATTCAACCTAATCTATGGTATGGTGGTAATTGGAAGTCGCTGAATTAGTTGGCATTTTCATATGTTAATATGAGTTAATTTATTATTGTGAACAATGAGAACATGTGTTGATTATTGTGGTGATTTAATGACTAGTTTGTCATGGATTTATTCTAGTTAAATGTCAGTTATACGCATGGTTAAATGATGTGCTTTTGTTATGGATCCTATTCATGATTTGATAAGTTATTGAATGTTTTTATGAATGCATGGGCTAACTAGTGTTGTTGTAGCTAGTTTAAGAGGGAATTGAGCCTTCTTGATGATTCCTTGATGAAGTTAAGGAGATATTAAATAGTTATGCATACATGACATGTAGTTAATATGTTTACCATGTGTTTGATGAAATTTTCTCATGTTTTTGGAAAGTTTAGAGTAAGATTTAGCCTAAATACTTATCATATAGACTTGCTATCACCGTAAACTTGATTTTGGAAAGTTTTTTGTTTGTTCTAGGTAGTGCTCTATAGGTTAGCCCTCAAAATGTGGCACTCATTTCATGGTTGCGTGCATGGAACTGGGAAATTTTGGCTGCAACCACATGGAGGGAGGCATGCGTGTGCAGTTAGAGCCTTCCAACCACACTCACAATGTCTTATGTGTGCACCTGGTCTATGAGCTCAGTTAAAAAGGAGTTTTAGTTGATCACCAGGTGGTCTGACACCTAGGTGATATGATGTCCCTAAGAGGTTTTAGTAATTTTCTGGTTAGTAGGTCACACTTCCATAATTGAAACTTAGATGTTGGGTCATGTCATAGTAACTCTCGGCTCGTGCTTACCTAGAGAGCTTATAAAAGTGGGCAAATGTGGATGGGGTGGTTATAGGGTAGTATCAGAGCAAGGTTGTAGCACTGAACCTCACGGTAAATGAAGATCGTTATGCATAGATGTTAATTTTTTCTATGTTTATCATGCATGCATGTTATCTATTTATTGTTATGGTTATGATATCCATGTATAAGCTGGTATGCTTGTGATATTATATCATTCTAATCTGGATTGTCCTATACAGATGCAATTTTATACCCTGAGAGACCTTCAGGTATGTTTTTTATTATGTTTTAGATATCTAACAATGCCATACTGCATGAAATAAGAAGGTTAAGAGATGAAGAGAAATAATTGAGTATAATTCATATGACTCTTTGTATATGCTGGAAGAGGCATTCGTAGGATGGGAGAGATCCGTTTAGTGGTAGGTAGAGGGAAATTCCGCTAGTTTGGCAGACACATTAAGAAGCTTAGAGGCAGAAATTGTGAGCTACAAGGTAGACAATGAGTGGTTTTTTGAGGCACAAGAAAGGCTTGCTGGAGCTTAGTAAAACAAATCCAAGGTTATTGCAATGATTCTTCATAGCCTTTCAGATTTGCAGAATCAAGGGCAGCTGGGGGTCAGTCATGGATGGGAAGAAAAGAATAATGCTGCAAATGGAAGCAGTTCTCGTAAAGGGTACAAGATAGACAAGGATGATACAGTTAGAGGTAGTAGAACCTTGATATGCCTGAAAGGAGGGATAGCACTCATGGATTCTATTCTAGCTCTGATTCTGAGAGACATCATCATCATCACTGTCAGCATCCTTATAGGGGGAGTGATAGGGGGTACTTTCTAGAGGAGTTCAAGAAAGCCAAGCCTCATATTTTTTATGGGGAAGTGAAGAAATCAAAAGATGTAGAAGCATGGCAACTTGTGATGAAGAAGTTATTCAAGTTGCATGATTATTCAGAAAACATGAAATCCAAGATTACTACCGTCAATCTCTAGGGAAAAGAAAATATCTGGTGGGAATATATTAAGGACGTTAGAGGAATCAAGGAAGAGGAGATGATTTGGAATGAATTTGAAACACTCTTCAAGAATAATTACCTATCTGAGATATATTATGATAGAAACGCTAAGGAATTTTTTCAGCTCAAGATGGGTTCCATGATAGATGATGAGTACACGACCAAATTTTTAGAGCTGTTGAGGTTTGCTCCCTACCTCAAGGATGAGAAAAAAAGGTCCAAAGGTTGATTAGTGTATTTCCATTACTTTTCAAAGATTGGATTAAGTATTATGACCCTTGGTCACTAGAGGAAGTCAACAAAAAGTTGAAGCATCGTTATGAGTAGTCTAAGCACAACCCTGAGTTCAAGCATGATTGGAATGGTAATGAGAAGATGAAAGGAAAGTGGTCTAAGAAGCAAGGAATATCTAATACATATGACAAGGAAAATGTGTCACCTCATAAGAAGTTTAATGCAGCTCAAAGAGAACATGGGTCTCAGCCTGAGGAGCAATAGAATAAAGTTGATGGTAGGAAAACTTTGAGGTGTTGCACTTGTGGTGGAGAGCACCGCAAGAGGGATTTTCCATGACATAAGGGTGGCAGGAATCAGATATATAGTTCTCAAGAGGCACATATAGTTGGAGATGTAGGATAGATTATTGCCCAGATCTATGCAACAATGGATAATAGATAGGGAGATCATCAGGGATCCAGTATCGAGATGGAAGGTAAGCTTTTTGATAAATTTGTTTCTATTTTGATTGATCCTAGATTGAATTATAGCTATATTTTTCCTGACCTAGTGGATCGGTGTCAATTGAATAAACATTAGAGAAATTTTGAGATCTAAAATGGGCCTCCTAAGGAATATTATAAAATAATAGTGGAAATAATAAAATAATATTAGATTACATCATCAAATTTTAGAGGGAGAAAAGAAAAAACTACTTTTTCAACTCGTATTTTCAACTTATCTCCATGCGCGTTTACTAAAATTTCTAGTAAGAGCACTGATTGGATGCTTAATTTAATTCATCATCCAATGAGTACCCATGTTACATACTTTCGATGGACCCTACTACATGAAAAATGAAAAATACATGAAAAACGTGATTGCAATAACATTTTTCATGTATTTCTCATTTTTTGTGTAGAAAGGTCCATGGAAAATACGCAATATGGGTACTCCTTGGTTGACGAATTAAAGTTTTCGTCAAACGAGTGATTCTTCTTGAAATTTAAGTAAAACCGTAGGGAGATAAGTTGAAAATACGAGTTGAAAAAGTTTTTTTTTTTTTTTACTTTTTTACTCTTAAAATAGTGAATCATCCCCATGGTTGACATCATCATATTGAATCCTATTGGTTCTTATAAAGTTGATTTTGGTTTTACTTTTTTGTTTTGAGGCCCATTTTTTATCTCAAAATTTCTCTAATGGAAGTGCATGTAGAATATTGATTGGTACAGTTGGCTACAAGAACCAAGAGAAGAGTTCGTCACTGGGTGATATCTTGTGCAAATAAGCTTAATGGTATGCCTACATGAGCACATTTATATGTTCTTCCTCTCGGTTCACATAACACGCTTTTGGGCATGGACTGGTTATTTATTCACAATACTAAGGTGGATTGGTATGACAAAGCCATTGAGTGTCTGGATGATGATGGAGAAAAGAGAGTCTTGCAGGGAAAGAAGAATCCTACATCAGTGAGAATGGTTACAGCTGGAAAGGATGTTTATTGTTTGAAGTGCATGTTTCTATTGAAAAAGGGAAAGAGGATGAGGATGATGAAGTCTTGATGAAGTATCCTGTCTTATAGAAGTTTCAGGATGTATTTCCTGCAAAGATTCCAGAGTTTCCACCTCATAGGGAGGTGGAATTTTCTATTGAGTTAATGTTGGGAGTAGCACCAACATTTAAGTAACCATATAGGATGAGCACTCCAGAATTGGTGGCACTGAAGTTGCATATTAAGGAAATTCTTGGTAAGGGATACATAAGGTCGAATGCGTCACCCTGGGGTGCACCGGTGTTGTTTGTAAGGAAGAATGATGGTACTCTTGGATTGTGCATTGGTTATATGTAGTTGAACAAGGTGGCTATCAATAATAGGTGTCCATTGTCACATATTGATGATTTTTTTGATCAATTGAAGGGAGATGTAGTGTTTTCAAAGATTTATTTGAGATCAAAATATCATCAAGTGCACATCAAAGAAGAATACATCTACAAGATTTCATATTGTACAAGATATGGGCACTATGAGTTGGTGGTGGTTCCTTTTGGTATTACCAATGCTCCAACCACCTTCATGTGTTTAATGAAAAGTGTGTTGTTCCCTTATCTGGATAAGTTTTTGGTAATATTTGTTAATGACATAATGGTATATTCAAAGAATGAGGAAGAGCGTGAAGAGCACCTAGAAGTGGTATTGAGATTGTTGAGAGAGCATCATTTGTATGGAAATCTCAGCAAGTGCAGTTTCTTTCATATTCAGATTCATTACTCAGGACATGTTGTTTCCAAGGAAGGGATAGCAATGGGTCCGAAAAATATTAAGGATATCAATGATCCGAATTAGATCCATAAAAGACTATCAAAGAACCATGACTGTATCAGGTCAAGACAAATCTCTAAAGAATTCAGAAATAGCAATCAAAAACACCCCTGAACCAGTGGCCATGGCATCCAGCGTGGAATGACGAGGACCTCGGTCAAAGCGTGCTAACCGAGGCCCATGGAGACTGCACAGGAGGTCAAAGTAGCCCCTGGGAGCCTCGAATAGGGAAAATAAGGAGGTTTTTGATGCGTGATTAACTGGGTGAATAGGGCCGAAATGGGGGGAGCCCAAGCACTCGGACGCATGGTGAACCGAAGAACCATGAGTGGAAAAGGAAAAAAGCACTAAACATACAAAGGCGAGACTCGCGCTCTGGAAACTGGTGGTATTGATCAGGATGCCCTCAAACGGTAAGAGGTTTTGGATGAGAGCAGAGTGATTCCATTCATCAATTAACGCATGGCAAGCGGAGGTGAGAGAAAACCGTCGTTGATTGTGCGCTAAAGGTCGAGCAAGTCAACTGCGTGAAATGTGTGTATGGCATTGGATCTAGGGCACCCAGATCGAACGGTTGAGATTGCGCCCGATGGAGGAAGCGGAATCAACAAGGGAATACGCCACGTTTTAGAAGGATTTGGAATTCGTTTGACCGCCACGGTGGAGGAAGAATGCATCCACGATGTAACTGACGAAATGAACTAACAAGCAGGCTGGCGTTGTTTAGAGGAGGACACGTGGCCACTCCCTGAGCACTGATGATGATGCCGAATAGGGAACTCCAAGCGCAGCTACAGAAGGTGAATCGACAGAGGTGGAAGAGGAACCAAACATGCATGAGTTCGAATGGCTTCAAAGCCATGACAGCGAAAAAAATACACAGAGAGACAGTCAAGTCGACGAATAGTCTGAGAGATGAAGAGAGAATACAGAGAGGCCAGAATCTCGAGAGGAGGATGGAATACACAAAGAAATAAGACAATGGAGTAAAATTAGAAAGAGACAAAGGGTCTAGCTGACCAACGGCAGCATCAAGCACCAAAGATCTTGAGAGATTCAAGCCATCCCATAGAGGAATCTGTCCAGACTGAGCACCACATTTGGCTCTTTCCACTATAGACTAGAAGGTCACAGAGCTGGTAGGAAGAAGAAGAGTCTGTGTACTCCATTGGCTTGGGGAATCCAAGAACCACCCTGCCAAGCAAATTTTCTTTAGGAGAACTCACATTGAGTCCCTGCATTGTAATTCTCTACTTAAAGACACAATAAAACAAGGCCACCACTGAAAGCTGGACCGGAGATGTAGCCCTGGAGAATAGGGTGAACTCCTTATTAAAATTCTCATGTCTTTATGTTTGCTTACTGTATTTCTCTACTGTCTTTCCATTTAAATGTATGTCTGTTGGAAATCTGATTTATTTGTTGCTTAAATAACACAGAACACACACCAGCACATGAGTCTGTAATACCTTTGGTTAATAAATCTTCAATTGGTGTCACTCATAGGGTGATTATCAAATCAATCATGGAGCATCCAGCTCCAAGGAATGTTGACGAGGTCAGATCATTAATGAGACTAGCAAGTTATTATAGGTGGTTCATCACCTATCACATCTTTCCAGAAGAAGGGGAATAAGTCTGAATGCGCTGAAGACTGTGAAGTTAGTTTTGAGAAGTTGAAGCAGTTTCTTACAAATGCTTTGGTTCTGAAGATTGTGGATCCTGATAAGGACATTCTGGTTTGTATAGATTCTTGTAAGGAAGGACTTGGTGGAGTCTTGATGCAGCAAGGGCAGGTGGTTTGATATGAATTAAGGAATTTGAATGAGCATGAGCATAACCATGTGACTCATGATCTTGAGTTGGTAGCTATCACTCATGAGTTGAATA
Organism: Pinus taeda; assembly: GCA_000404065.3. Taxonomy (NCBI): domain Eukaryota; kingdom Viridiplantae; phylum Streptophyta; class Pinopsida; order Pinales; family Pinaceae; genus Pinus; species Pinus taeda. Next base: position 17,221 of record APFE031287337.1, read on the forward strand.
TGTGGAGAAATTATCTCCTTGGAAAGAGGTTCATCTTGATGGGCTATCATAATGGACTGATGTATCTGTTTGATCAACCCAATATGAATTCCAAGAAAGCTAGATGGTTGACTACTCTTAGTGAGTTTGATTTTGAGATCAGGTACATAATGGGAAAAGAGTACGGGGTTGCAGATGCTCTCAGTAGGAGAGTGTAGGTGAATTATATTTTAGTTGTGAGCTCTTATGGGACAGATTTACAAGAGCGGATCTTGCATGTAGGGAAGCATGATGATAGGTATCATTAGTTGAAGCAGATATTACAACATCAAGGTGAGAGTGAACGGGATGAGGAGTATCACCTCATAGCATATGGCTTCGTCGGGATCTAGAGCAGTATTTATGTGCCAGATATCAACAAGTTGAAGAATATTATCTTGAAAGAGTTTCACATCAAGCCATATTTTGGCCACCCGAGATACTAGAAGACCTTGACAGCTATTAAGAAGTTATACCATTGACTGAACTTAAGAAAGAGGTGGTTGAGTTTATTACAAGATGTTTTGACTGTGACCAAGTGAAAGTTGAATGAAAACATCCAATTGGTCTATTGCATCCTATTCTGATTACAGAATGGAAATGGGAGGTCATTTCCATGGACTTCATTACAGGATTGCCAATGACATCAAGACATCATGATTCCATCATGGTTGTGGTTAAAAGACTGAGCAAGGTAGCTCACTTTATTGTAGTGAAGTCTACTAATTCAACTAGTGAAGTGGCTCAGATATTCATCAGGGAGATATTGAGGTTGCATGGATTTCCCAACAAGATTATATAAGACAAAGATGCCAAGTTCACTTTTATGTTTTCAAAGGAGTTGTTTGCAGGCTTGGGGATAGAGTTAGCTTTCAATATAACTTATCATCCATAGACAAATGGACAGATAGGGAGAGTTAATAGGATCCTTGAGGATATGTTGAGGATGTATTTCATGAATCAATAGAGGAAGTGGGAGGAGTATCTTCCAATGGTCAAGTTTTCTTATAATAATAAATATAAGGAATCCTTGAAGATAAGTCCATTTGAGGCTCTCTATGGGTAGAGTTGTAATATTCCTATTAGCTAGAGTGATCCAGTGAACAGGGTGTTTATTGGACTGGATGTGTTGGCTGAGATGGTGTAGGATTTGAAAATTACTAAACGTATTTTGAAGGTAGCACGTGATAAAAAAGAAGAGTTATGCATATTAGCATTTATCATTCAAGGAGTTTCAATTTGGGGAGCATGTTTATTTGTGCATCAATCCCAAGAGGAGATCCTTGAGGATTGGGTCATGTGCCAAGCTGACACCTCGGTATTGCAGACCTTTTGAAATCCTGGAGAGGATTGTACCAGTGATCTACAGACTTGCATTTCCAACAACAATGAAAGTTCATGATTTTTTCCATGTTTCATTGCTTAAGAGATATGTATAGGATGTTGATCATGTGATTTATTGGTCTATATTGGAGGTGGAACTAGAGGTAGAGTTCTAGCCAGAGTCATACCACATATTGCATTGGAAATAGCTCATGCTCCAAAACTAAGAAATAGAAAAGGTTAAAGTGTAGTGGAAGCACTTTGGGCCCGATAAAGCTACATGGGAGATAGTTGATTAAATGCAAGCATTATATCCTTATTTATTTTCTAGTTGAAGAAAATGATTTTTTGATATGTACATGTATATATGTATGTGTGTCAATGTAAATACCGCATCGAGTTGTGTTATAAATCTCCATATCTAGTATGTTTTGTTGGTCATACGTGTTATAGAATACCGAGGATGTGTTCCCAAGGGGGGGGAGGGGGGGGGGGGTTGGGGGTTGTTAATAGCCTGGGATGATTTTCCATCCATGTAAATAAAATAATACCAATGTGATGGGACACATATTCCAAGCTGAATGGAGGGAAAAACACTATAGTGGGCATCACTTGTGGTTAATTTATGGCTATGGAAATTGGCAAAGGAAATAGGAAATAAATGGTAATTTAATATGAGAAATAAAGGAAAATAGGAGAAAAGGGAGATGGAGAGACACAAGTATGCATGCAAGGGAAATTACAGAGAAATTAGAGGAAAATGAAATAAAAAGGAAGAGACTAAACATCAATGATAAAAAGGCATCAAAAAAAATAATTCATAGATTTTTGTCAATTCTAGCTTTGATCACTTTCATATATAAAGCTCTAAGAGGAGAGAGAGGAAGCAATTGGACACTGTAAGGCCCATTTTAATTAATTTAGCCAAAAGAGATGGAATTGTTCCTTAAATTGTGTTAATCCAAAGAGTAAAAATTTGAAAGTGAATATAAATAGACTGCAAAAGAATACCTGGAACCAGTTGAAAGGTTTTTGGACTATGGTTGTTCCCACTGCTATAGTTACCAACCCACCTTTTACCTCCCAACCTATCTGGGGTCTACCTATATGGTCCCCAGATCCAAAAGAAAAATCTTCTGGCCTCCGTGCCAAAACTTCCAAGAACAATCAGGCTCAATCTTTATGGCTCTGTTTGAAATTTCTCTCCTATCTCACCTTCCCCCCTCCCCCCTTCTGGCCTCTTCGACTACCTTATATGCTCAAACCCATCGTCTCCTAACCTCCTTGTTGTCAGTTTCCTTCCACCATCTCCTAATTCTTTTTGATGTCACTCTCCTACCTTCTCGGCCCTTCTCTCATTTTCGTTAGAGGCGGTCATTATATAACTAAGTTATATTCCATTGAGTTTGGTTATTTTACCTTTAATAAATATGCTTGCCGACTAATTTTTATTCCAGAGATTTTATTTAGGGAATTACATTTATTCAAATATCTATGTCTGATGGGCCTCTAAATTAGACATAAATTAAGGCCCATGCATCTAATTTAAAACATAAATTAAGGCCTATGACCATCCTTAGCACATTAAGCCTCTCTTTTTGCATTAGATAATTTATTTTTAACTTTAATATATTCATTAGGAAGGTTTATGAATAATTGAATATTTGTGCCTAATATTATTTATGTTTTGTGGAATATTATGAGAATATTGGGCAGATTATGAAGAGTTGGAGGAGGAGATAATTTAGGGACTTTTTCCCTACTACTCGAGGATCAATAATAAATAATAAGTCAATAAGATATCATGGAATTATGGCACAAATTGTGGAACTCCAATTATTGAGAAAATCTAGGAATGTGTTCCACTAATCAAGGGAGAAAATCCACTAATCAAGGGATTTCGATGGGGAAAGATTTCTCCATCCATGGGGAATGATTATTAATCATTTTTTATAAGTACCAAGACTAATTTGCCTCTAGGGAATGATTGAGAAACTAGGAATGTGTTTCGTGCCATTTAATGCAAATTCCTAGTATTAGGGACTAGATCCACTAATCAAGGGATTTTGGTGGGGAAATCTTCCTCCATTCATGGGGAATGATTCCTAATCATTTTTTATAAGTACCAAGTCAAATTTTCCTCTAAGGATAGATTTTCATTAGTGTTATTGTGGAGAGAGCTTGTATTCTTACAACTCCATTGCATTTTCTTACAAGGATGTAATTCTATTGACAAAAATAATGAAGATTGGTGTCATGTTCAGCTTCTAAATCTTATTCTCCTCCATAATTCTATGAGTTTCCTTGGGCTTGGCCATCCCAGGAACCTCAGAGCCCTTTTGTATCATTTTCTTTCCCTCTTTTCATTGCTTATACACATGCATCTCTCGTTTGTATTTCTTTCTATTTCTACATTTAGAATTAATGATTTCTTCTTGTAGGATTGAGTGAAATGGTTGATATAAGTTCTTTTGCAGGATCACAAGCATTATTTCATCCTTAGAAAAGCTTTGGAAGTTCATAGTAATCATTGAGCTTCTTGTATTAGTCTTCTTATTCCCAAATCTAGATTGTTGGACCTCCTTTTTAACAAAGAACAGTAAATTTCTGTTATTTCTTTATAGCATCCTAACGAGCTTCAATCAAATTGATTCCACTTGAATTATATCAAAAAAAAATTCCAGTTCATAAAAAAATTACCCCATTTAATGTTCACTTGATTTGATTAGGCATTTCTTAGATTTACTAGCTCACTAGTTTTCAAATTTCTAGATTTTTGACTAGTAATGTTTTTTTTTTTTTTTTGCATGGGTTAACATAGGTATTTTTGAGTGATTCAACTTATAATATGGACCTAATACATCCTAGTTAATAAAAAAATTTGTCTCATCCAATTTGGATTTTATTTTATTGGTCATTAAACCCTCAAAAATTTCATCATTTCACAATGAAACTTCTCCAAGCTTTTTGTGCAAATCCATCCATCTCCCAACTTTGGTTTTGAGTTCTCAGTGATCCTAGGAATTTTATCACTCCATTCCACCCATATACCACATTCTGCAAGCCTTCTATCACCTCCAACACCTCACATTTTTCTCTTGCTTGTATTCTGTAGGTTCACTGTAATTCCTACACGATCATCTTGTAGGTTTCTAGTACATTTTGTAGGTTTCCCTGAAATGGCCTGTTTTGAGGCTGAATTGAGAGAAAACCTCTAGGAAAACACCAAAATATTCCCAAGAGTCTCCCACATCATCCAACCTCCAACATCCTTAATGCACCAGCCATATCACCAAAAGAAATTAGTTTGCATACTTGATTTTGCATGAAAAGACAAAAAGACAAAAACATATTTATTTCAGCCCCTTTACTTGCACATTAGTGATGCTTGATGCCTCTTACTTCCATGCTTAGATAGTAGCATTTGGTTCATGATAATTTAAAATTATTGCAAATCATAGTTTCGTGGAAGTTAATTAGGAAATAGCGTGATTTAGCATTGAATTTTTGTCTCTTTCCTTGTACTTTCTTTCTTACAATAGGTTAAGGTTCCATTTTGACCATTTCATTTTCTGCAATTAGTTTAGTATTTAACTTTAGTACATTCACTCCATTACATCATGACAACAAATTAAGGACACATTATATGCCACAAATATAGTGCTGACACCTCTTAAGTTTGTACGAACCCCGAGTTGATAATTAAAGTTGGTAGCCTTGGGTGTTGCAGCATTCTTGTTGCAATAGCAAGGCTCATCACTTTTTGGCATCATTTCCGGGGAGGTATCAAAGTATGCATTGTTTTCTTCCCTAGTTGATTCATTTCTTTCTACTTTTTTCAAAAAAAAAAAAATGTATTAGGCATATTTAATTTCAAAATTAGAAAATTGCATTGCATTATCATTTTCGTTCAATCATAAATCAAAAACAAAAAATTCTCCAACGCCAACCCACCCTCCCATTTGATCACATGGTGCAGTAAGAGCCATATCACCATTCACTTTTATAGGTAGAAGAAGGAGATGGCAAAGAATGTGGAAGAAATGAATGGAGATGATGACAATGAGGAAGATCCTCTCGATTTCCCATTGAAGATACTAATGGTAGTGTGCACATGAAGAACATCCCTCCATCTTTTCTTCCAAAATTTCATGGTCTAAGGTTAGAGGATCTGGAAACATTTCTCTTTAAATTTGAAATTGTTTCCAGATCTTCTGGTTACTTATTAAAAATTCAAAAATTGAAATTGTTTCCGACAACATTGAAGGATAGAGCTCTTAAATGGTTCATGAGTTTAAGGACTAATTCATAAGATCATGGAATGATATGTAAAAGATATTTATAGAAAAATATAAAGCTCATGATCTTAAAGAAGAAATCTTTAGAATGAATCAAAGAGAAGATGATAGTTTAGAGGATCTAATAGAGAGGTTCATGTATAATGTTAAGAGGGGGAAACTACATCATTTAGGATCCAACACGCTAAAAACCCTCTTACTTAGAATAATTAGGGATGAATGGATTGATCTCCTTAACATCATGAGTAGAGGTGATGTTTATCAATTAAAATTTGAGGAAATTTGTGAAGCATGCAAACACATATCAAGAGGAAAAGCAAGAGTAGGTAAATCAACATCAAGATCGGTAAGTCAAGCTAAACTTGAAAATTTGTTTCATGATTTTAAAACAGAAATTCTTAGCAATCTAAAAAAACAAATAGAAATGTTAAGAATGCAAGATGAAAGAAAAGAAAATGTTGATATTTGTGTTGCAGAATCACAGGATGTTAAACATTGTCCATCATTACCAAGGTTGAAGGAAGTTCACCAAGAGAAAAATGGAGCAAGTCAATTGCCAATGTAGCAATGTTATGTAGCTCCAAGAGGACCATGGCAACCTATTCAGCTTGATATGATGCAAGAGCCTAATTCACAACTTCAAGCTTATGCACATCCACCTCAAAGTAATTGGAACACACCCTTTCCTTGGCAACATTGGCCATCTCAACCTCAAAACCAATCTTGGCAACAAGGTTAACAAGGAACCTATGGAATCCATCCATAATATCCTCAATATTTTCCTCAATATCCTCCATACCAAACTCCATGTTATCCTTACCATTCACCTCCACCATAACCACAACACCATTCACATCCATCTCAAATTTACACTCCCACTCAACTACTTGTACCACCATTTTCAAATCCACACGTTGAAGTAGCTCAACCCAATTACAACGTTGAGGTACAACACTTCCAAAAATCTCCTCTTGAGCTCAATGGCATCCACCATAGCTCAGGAAGAGTATTGCAAAAAAGAGATTCTTTTAATATCATTGAAGGACTACATCCAGAAGAAGAAGATTCGAAAGAGAAGATCAAAGAACCATGGGCTGCAATTGATGAAGAGCAAACATCAAAATTAGAGATTGAGAAATCTCCCTCTGGTCACTGTCAAATCCTCCATGTATTCAAGAGAACAATCAGCAAAAAGAGGAATATTTGAAGCTCATGGTAGAAGAAGACATGAAGAATGATCCAAATCAACAAAAGGACTAGGGACATCACAAATATATTGAAATATGGTTCCAGATAGTCACTAAGTTGCAACAATACCCTCTTCTTGAATTGTGTTTGTATTCATCAAAATCAAAGCATTTGATCACTCCAATCCAGGTACCTGTCAAAACATACATTTCAAGCTTACACATCAGTTTTTTTGTCATCTTGATGTGTACATGGCTCCATTGGAAGTATTCTCATACTTGAAAGTGATTTTGTTTTTTAGGTAGGGTAGGGTAGAAAAAATAAATTGAAAAATAAGAGAAAAAGTAAAAATCTCAGGTGAAAACCTTCTTGGAGGCACCTCAGATTGGTTAATTGATTTAAAACCTCCATGACAGAGTCAATGGGTTGAAAAAAAAAGAAAAAAGAGAAAAAAAAAAAATCTTAGGTGAAAACCTCCTTTGAGGTGCCTAGGAAAACCTACTAGTTGAAAACTTCATTAAGGCAGTTGTTGGTGTCTGAATATGAACAAATTATTCAATCTCGTTTCCTATATTAATTCATCAATATGGGTGCGTATACTATTCAAGGTAACACGCAAGGTATATGCACGAGCAAGGTTACAATCTTACATTGACCAAGGGTTCATGACTAAGAAATTAAAGCATCATTGTAACAGTAATGGAAATTAACTTGCAGAAAGAAAAGTATTCACAACAATCTATGGAAATCTGTAACAGAAATAAAGGAAATACAACAAGTAGAAAATATACATAAAAATGACACATGCACAGCACCTAATCAGAAGAGTGGGCCCAACTCACTGGTCAGGGTTGTGCTTAACTCACATACTGAGAAAAATATCAAAAGGCAGAAAATTTCATTAACAAGAGTTCCACTTACAAGGCTCAATTCTTACATCATCTAGCTCCCCTTTCTCTCTGAATTGTCTTTTAAATATAAAAACATCCAAAGGAAACTTACAACAAACTGATCTCAATATTCAATATGAGATCTAAGAGATCTATCCATCATGATTCAGCTGGAACAAGTCGAATTTTGTTATTACAATTGGGTAATTTCGGAAAATGGCTACAACAAAAAATTTGCAAATATGTCCTTCGAAGAACCTTGATTTTCTCCCAATACAAACCAAATTTCTGAAAACTGCTCATTGGAAAACTGATTTGGTCTATGTTAAACAAAATCTGTGTCTTGTATTTTCCTAATTCGCTTTCATTTGCCAAAAACATCCAACGCAAAAATGTCACTTCTTATGCCAGTGAATTCCTGAGTTGGAATATATAATTTTATGTTGAAGACCAAATCTGCAATCTGGAAGAGATCTTGGAGGCTAAATTCATGAGTGAGGTTATAACGAATGAATAAACCAAATTTATGCATAATAATCATTAATTATTAAAAATAAATGAGATCAGATATTATTTATCCACGAGAGCATAAATGACTATGAAATGGAATTATATAATAAATTATGGTAAATAATGTGATGAAAGAATAGTGGAAATAGATGAAATGAATGTTAAGAAGTGGCAATAATAATGACAAATTAAGAGCCCAACATTCCCCCAAACTAAACATGTTGGATGCCCACATGCAACCTATTGCCTCTATATAAAGTAGGGGGAATAATTGTTTGAAAATTATGAGTGAATAATGCTCAGTGTTTTTTTTTGTTGTGACATTCTCCTAAACTTTTAATAAATCAAACACTCATGTTATTTCACCTCAATTGTTGCTTTCAACAAAAGAACATGGAATGATATCTATGTATTAACATTTGTTGAAGCTAATGTAGGTTGAGCTTGTGTAAGTGATGCGAAAGGTGGAAGCCATGCAAGCTTAAAGAAAGTAATCAAAAAGTGTAGCAGGATTTCCTTCCCCCAAACTGGTTAGTTTCTATGTCATCAGGATTTCTATAGCACATCTCATGAGTATCCTCGATCAGTAATTCATCAGGATTCAAAATCAGAATTAGGCCTCTTCATCCTTCCCCAAAATAATAGTAGTGTTGTTAAGCTAGGATTAAATAGAGATTGATTGGGTAAAGCAACTATCTTTGGTTAAAGATACGAAACTTGTAAAATAAAGGAATGATAGATTATATGATACAAAATGTCAAATATCAAATATCCTAAAAGTTTCATCCCTAACATGTAAAGTAAATATTGATAACTCAATAATAGATATAAACCATAACCACCATTATCTAAGAATTGATTAAATAGTACCCCATGAACCATGAGTTATAGCAAACCTTATATATGCAACAGTGGCATTATTGGCAATTAGTTTTGAGAAAACAAGGTAACCAAGTAGATCATAGTATTGAATTAACTTCTATACCATAGGCATGGCCATTACTACCAGTAGGCGTCCATAGCCTCGACAGGAATGCCTTTTTAACCCATTGAGATGCCAGTGCCCCATCTATTAGAAATAAGTACATAGTTACAAAAACATTTCTAATTATTTAGATGTCTACTGAAGATCACTGTTGTGACTTGGTAACCAGTTAATAACAATGCCATTCACATGAACTAAAAAAAGTGAACAAGTCGTCTTGTGATGAGACCTCTTGTCCTTCAATTTTATGACTGAAGGCCATTACCCCGGCTTAGTGACCAGTAGCGGTAATGTCACTCTATCAGGACCTATGATCATGGTAGGTCGGCTCATGATGAGACCTCCTATCCTTCAATTGACTATTTATGTTTAAAATTTAACTATGGTTATTGTTAATCAACAAAAGATCACTTAATAGATGGGGTGGCAAGCCAGCTCCTTAAGAGTTAGGGATGGCGTAAAACATTTTGTAGTAACTATTTTCAACTCAGGTAATGTTGCTTCTCAAATACTAATAACCTTCAAATGACTGTTGATAAATATATTTTTCTTTTCTAAGGTTGGGGTTTGAGGAATAATTCATTAGATAGTGATGAAAAGATTTAAGTACAATTTTGTGGTCATCATCATAAATTTTACAAAATTAGGGACTTAACAAATTAGGAAAGTTTAAAGTTGCCATGATGAAATCATATTTTCATAATTATTCCTTAAAAAATAACATTATGTTTATAGAAAAACAAAGATAAATTGACTACTGAATCACTATGTCAAAGAGGACCTAGACAATTAAATGTATTTCCCCATTCACCAAGTTAATGTTATCATGCATGATTCAAGTTCCAATGTGTGTGGATAAGTGGGGGTTACGTATTGTTATGGATTATGGTGGTAATAATCGTGAGATGTATGAGTTGACGTGAAATTTTAATAACAATGATGACATGACATCATTGATATTAAATATAATACATTTTCTATCAAATGCAACACCTCTCCCCAACTAAGATATGACCATCCTCGGTCATAATTGAAACATCAATCAAATACACGGATTTGATTTGGGACGTACCTAAAGACTTACTTTGATGGAGTATCAACATGTGTAGAGTAATAGCACTGGGTACTTAAAAAAAAAATTCACCATGGAGTAACAACATCGTTGGACTAACAGCATTGGCTGAGTAATAGCATTGACGAAGTAACAACACTAGCAGAGTAACAACAGCAGTGACGGAGTAATAGCACTGGCGGAGCAACAGTGCCAGCAAAGTAACATCACTGGCGGAGTAACAGTAGTGATGGAGTAATAGCATCGACGGAGTAACAACACTGACGGAGTAAAAGCACCGACGGAGTAATAGCACCAACGGAGTAACAACACTGGCGGAGTAATGGTGGAGTAACAGCACCAGCAGAGTAACAACAGTGACGGATTAACAGCATTTTCGGAGTAACAACACCGGTGGAGTAACAGAATTGGTGGAGTAACAGCACCTGTGGAGTAACAACACTGGCAGAGTAACAACACCATTGGAGTAACAGCACTCGCAAAGTAATGGAAGTGATAGAGTAACAGCACCGATGGAGTAACAACACTAGCGGAGTAACAACACCAACAGAGTAACAACACTAGTGGAGTAACAACACTAGTAGAGTAACAGAATCCAAGGAGTAATAGCATCCAACACTTAGAAAATTTTCGAGAGTAACAACAACAACAGAGTAACAACACCCAAGGAGTAACAACATCTGACACTTAGAAAATTTTCAGTAGTAACAACAGTGGCAGAGTAACAGCACCCAATGGATCTAAGGAAACCATATATTGATAAGACTCAGGAACAAATGGATAAATATGGAGCAACATCATGAAACTTGAGAACTTCTTTTTATTTTGATAAAGGAACAAAATTTGTGACTTTCAACACATGAAAAAAAACATAAGAGGAATCAGAAAATAAATAACAATTTTATTGAAAAACAATAAATAAATAAATAACTTAAGTTGCAACGACTATGATTTTGACCGCAGCAATGTTGTTTCCTAAGGGAATATCAATCTGTTTCCATAAACAACAATCTATCAATGGTAAATTAATGGAAAAATGTTTTGGCGGAAATGACTTGGATCTTCAAATGAACATCAATTCTCCATTTCTCTTGTTATGAATCCATTAGGTAATGAAAAAGTCTTCACATTGTTGCTAAGAAATAATGGGAATAATTTGAAACAAAATCTTATGATCAATTTCCATGGCACCTCGAAAGAATCAAAATTATATATATTAGATTTCTTAATGGATGTTGGGATAAAAATCTACTATTTCATTATCATTGCCTTCAATAATCACTTGTTCAAAAACAAATTGACCTCCTTTATTCTCCTCAGACTTGCAAAAAACGAGCGTCTACTTGTAATAAAACATGTAATCATGGAAGAAGAGAGGTGATCGGGCTCTATAAATCCAATAAATATGAAAAAAATTAACAAGTAGTTACTCTGTAAAACAAATAACAAAGTAGAGTTAATTTATTACCTATGGGACAACGGTGGCCAACCAAACTAACCAGCAATATTTTAGTCATAACTTCTTTGTTTTTCGTCCGATTTGCATGATTCCAAAGACAAATGAAATTGAATTAATATATATATCTCCAATTGAAATAGGTTTTAAAAATTCCATGATATGATATGTCAAATTTACTTAGAACAACCTACATAACAGAGTCATTTTCGATTTCCCAACTTTGACCAACAGTTGATATTTTAAGCATAAATTTTTCATTTAATGACGGATTGAACTGATTGAAATTGGAGATTAAAATAAATTCATGTAAATATATCCAATAGAAATAGTTTCTGAATCATGTAGAATTGATGGGTCAAATGTGCACAAGAACAGTCGGAAAAACAGAGTTTTAAAGGTGCTGATTTACGATAGACAGTCAGTATTGTGGTCATAAATTTCTCATAGGATATGGAAATCAGGTGATTCTAATTGCGTTGTAAACTTGATAATAAATGAATATACCATAGAAACAAGTTTCTAAAATCTAGTCATTTAGACCTCCAAAAAAGGACTGTCCCAACTCTATTCCTGAGCTGCCTACTCGACATACTGTCCATGTTTTGGTCATAATGTTTTCATTTCAAATCCAAATTGAGTGACTCAAATTGGATTAGAAAGTATAAATAAATGGCTACTTAGGATAGAAACAGGTTTTTAAAATATGTCCATTTTGTTCCTCAAAACATGACTCTACTGACTGTGATTTCAGTGGTTTTATCAAGCCCACACACCATAAGATATGATAATCAAGCAATTTTTTTTTGAAATGATGATGAGTTTTCGTAGAAATATGATTTTCAATATAATATGTGTACATACACAAATAGATTCAAATATTTACCATTGATATTGATATGCTCAGCAAGTTGCAGCAAACACAATTCTTTCTACATGTAAAGAAATTTATTTATATACTTATTTATTCTATTTTCTACACTAACCTATTCTACCTTGAAGTATAAAGCATACTTACGTATAAGTAATTCCAACGGAGCCATTTTAGAAATAAGGCCTCAAGTGTATACAGATAAAAATTTGAGAAATTTCTGTATGCTTCAACTCCTAGGACTCCCTACTTTACTTTTATCAACCTGGAAATTCGTAATAAACTTGGAAACGATGGTGTTGTATGCACAAGTACTAGCACTTACTGCAGGCTGTCACTTGATCAGCTGGCACAAGTTCGTTAGGAGCTTAAGCCAACTTCTATGAGTTCTTAGAAGAAGCTTTTACTTGTGATGGAAGAAAGCTAACTCAAAAGAGGCTATTCTACTTACAGAAAGAAGATGAAAACTAAAAGGAAACGCGAACCCTAGCAAACCCTAGTTTTACCCACTAACCCTACTCTTGCAAGAAAAAGAGATGAAACTACTTAATTGGATGCCATTGACTACTGAAAAGGTAAAATGCATGTATTCACACTATTTCTGAAGGAAAATGTGGAAAAATCATCTTTTTTTACTTTTTAGCAATTTTATGCAGAATTATTATGCTTGTGTTTTAACTATTTGTGACTATGCAGAGGTTTCGTGGCAAAGGGAGATGGAGTTGGCTTTTGCAGGGGGTTGGGAAGGTGTGGAAAGGACCTAAGGAGTCCCTAGTACCCTTCTGGATTCTTCCACTGTGGTCAGACTTCGAAAAATCACTTGCATGGACTTCTCTAGGAGGCTACAGGGGATCTACAGGAAGTTCTACAGGAGGTTCTACAGGAGGAGACCGAAAGTGGTTTTTGGAGGTTTGAAGCAAGAAAAATGGTAGGAAAAGGGAAATGAAGGCTGGATGGAGGTGTCAAAGAGTCTAGGACTCTATCAATGAAGTTCAAAAATGAAAGAGATGGTTGGATTTGTCCAAAGGTCAAGGAAGCAATTTTGCACAAGAACGTAGAAATTAGGGCAGTTTGGGAAAGTATGGCGAATGAGTGGAGGAAATTTTGAGAGATGGATTGGAGCAAATTGGGGGATGGAAGAATGATAATTTGGAGGGTTCTCTAAGTGAGCTGCACACTTACTTTTCAAAACTTTCCCAAGCAATAACTAAAAAACAGAGTCTTACCTATTTTAACCTCATTCTGACCTAAAAACTAGAAAAGTGTTGAACAGAATTTTATGGACAGGCAGTTATGCAAGAGAGCCATGGAAACTGAACAAGAACAGATCTAAGCATGTAAATACAACTAATATCAACTTCTCCAACTTCGAAATCTCACATTTGCAATCGCATTGGAAAGCAAAAACAGTGTTTTGGTGGCAACAAGAGTGCCTTGGTCTCAATTCATGGTCCCACGGGGGGGAAAGGAGATCAAGTCCTGCTTGGTAGCTTTTTGTGCATCTTTTTCTATTATTGCAACAAACTATCTAATCAACCTGAAACTAGAACAACTATTTAATCATCAAAAACAACCTAAGTAACAAAGCAAGATTTAATCTAAACAACAGAAATTATTTCATGAATGCAAGAAAAAAACATATAAATACACGAAGGAGGTGCTGGGCACTTGGGTTGGGCCCAACCTCAAGAGCTACAGCCCTCTTAGAAATATTAGTGCTGGTTCAAGGTTGGATTTATCTTCATTGATCAAAAAATAGTAGTTACATCACAAAACAGTCTACAAAAGGAGCTCGAAAATGAGTTGAATACAGGACTGCAATAAAGTGTGAAAATAGACTATCCAATGGCTAACCTACTGAGACTTGAGGCCTTCTTATTTATACAAGTGAGGATTCCCAATAGTCCTCCTAAACTTTAGGAACTCAACTACCTAAAACTGCAGATACCAGCAACTTCACTAGACCTGCTCGGTTGCCCCTTGTAATCATCAATGTGGTAGCCTTTGAACTCTGAGCTGCTAATGGAGAACTCGAGGAAGGGGTCATCAATGCAGGAGACACCCCTCCTATAAGTCCTCAGCCCTGTTTCTTCAATTTTGGCTACCAATTGGCTCATAAATGCCTGGTCTTGGTCCAAAAATGTCCAAAAATCTGCAATAAACACTCATTAGACTTTATGGTAAAATGATTATTCTCATTCACTCAATTAACATAAATATATTCAAAAACATGCAAAAAACTATGCAGAATGGTGGATTAAATGGAAACAATAGGAAAAATGAGCCCATATAGTTACCCATTTCTGGGGCTCATCATCACCCCCCTGCTGAATGTGTTTCTCATCCTTTGAGCAACTAATCCAGTTCTTCATCCTTGATAGCTTTAACAACCTCCCTGACATCCCAAGCTTCTTAGGTGATGTTCTCTTCCCTGTCATGAAAACCTGCCTTTCTGTCCACTTCCTCCCATTGTCTGTGTTTTTCTTCTTCCTTAACCCCTTCAAATAGTCCTAAGAGTAGTGGAGGACTAAACTTAAGCCCAATCCAGTAGGCTTTCAAGTTTTGCATTGATTGTTTGTATAGGGGCACTCTCACCAAAGCCTCCCTCATTCTAGTTGGAGAGTGATACTCCCTAATCTTTAAACTATATGATAATGTATTCCATCTCCTCATGCAAGCATGAAGGAAATCATCACCAAATAATATTTCCATATCTTCAAAATGGGTGATAGCTTATGCTTGCCTTTCGACATAATCAGGAGAAGTTGAGGATTGCTTGCAAGGTGTTGATGAGAATATATGAGAGTTGAGGGGTCTTCCGGTTCTGTCCTTATTAGCAGAGGTTCATTTAGTTCTTTTGCCATGATCTGTTGAACTTCCACTACTCTTTTTTCCTCATGGCTCATCCAAGAAGCCATAGCCATGAGCTGTAGGTCTCCCAATGTAGCATTCGGATCCCAAAAGTTCATATCAGGGAGTGCCATATTGTGTAAGTAGAACTCTGTTAATTTGGCTTTATCCTCAGCTGAACTAGTAGCACACAGATGCATAAACTGCCTATAATTTTGGGAAGGGATTGTGCCCCTTTGGGCCAATGTTTTAATTTGAAATTGGAGCCATTGGTATTTAAGATACAATGCATAAGATCTAGCTGGTTGTCTACATTCTAAGGCTTCCATTACCGAGCTAGCCATGCAGGCCATCTGAGTTTCCCTTTCCTATAATTGCTGCTTCAGCATCAACACTTCAGCTGCTGCTTGAGACTCCCTTTCTTGTTGCTGCTTTATCATTATTTCAACATCAGGTTGTGGCTCTCCCTCTTACTACTATTTCTTTGCAGTTTCATTATCTGCTAGGGGACCTTCCTGTAGTTATTGTTCTTCAAAAATCTGTGATATCTCTCCCCTTTGAGTTTCTTTTTGTTGTAATTGCTTTTTCAGCAATGCATTTTCCTCCTGTAGCTGGTCTCTTTTAATGCTCTCGGTGTGTCTCACCATTGCCAACTCCCTTCTTAATTATTTCAACTGTTCTTCCATGTGTCTTATATATGCAACTCCCTTAGATTTAGAAATTTTCATCCAGGTGTGGGTTCTAACCCTCTCTTGTTCTAATTCAAAGAAAAGGGGTACATCGAATTTTTGTGGGATGATCTTCCCACCATCTAGCAAATTATAATATGAGCCTAAATTAGGCTGAGGGCTTGGTTCAGGTATCTCTTTCGCCTTGTCTTCCTCTTATGACTATTCTATTGCCTCCTCTTCTAATTGTTCAGTCTCCTTTAGCTTGGACAGTGTTTCCTATATAGAGATTTTAGCTTCTTGTAGAACTGTTTTGGAGTCCATTAGTTTGATTCTTTCCTTCCAGGTGGAAGTTTTGGGGCTCCCTCTCTCATAGGTAATAGAGATTTTGGAGGGGGATTCTTCCTTTTTCTCAGTAGGTGCATCTTCAATTATTATCGGTTCTTTTGATGGTGGCTGGGGCTTGCCCACATTTATCCTGGTGCTCCTTTTGGCTTTGAAATACATGGATGTTTCTCTTTTTCTTTTTCCTTTTTTTTTTGTTGGAGTGCTCAATGTAGCCAGCACAGCTGCTACTTCTTTTGCCAATATTTCAAGGGATGATTTTTTCTGTTGTTCTTCCCCTTCATCTTTTGTAGTCTTTTCCGTGTCTGCTGTCTCTTCTTGTGTTTTTGCTATCTCTAGCAATGTCTTCCCTTTTCCTTGTTGGGTCCCTGCCTCTCCTGTGGCAGTCTTTTTCTGGGCTTTCTTGGGCTTTTTCTTCTCAATTTCTGTTCTTTTCCTCTTCTCTGTCTTTGAGGCTATTATCTTTTCTACTTTAGGTATTACAGTGGGTTTTTCAAGTTTCTCCTCTTGTTTCTGTTCCTCCTCTATTTCCTTCTCTTCCTCTGTTTGAATATTTTGTGTCTCCTCATGCATTTCTTCCTCAATTTCCTCTTTCTCTTCCTCCTTCTTACTGCTGGATGGGCTAATGTCCTCAGTCAAAGTTTTGATGTCATCATCTCTGGACATATTCCTGAAAATTTCCCAAGCTATGGGAATGGTATATGTGTGTAAGGCATATTCTACCAACAGTTTGATGAGCCCATGGTGGGCCAGCTAGTCTGGGACACCTGCATTTAGCTTGGTGCCACATTTTATTAAGGATTGGAAGAGGAAGTATGGGAGACTGAGTTTCCTGACTGGAGGTGGGTCCATCCCATACCTCAATTCATGCAATAGCCTGAAGTGATAACCATAAATTATGTTGAACCTTCCTTCACAAGTGATGTATTTCATTATTTGGTAGCTAACTTCACTCCATGGAGGAGGTAAGCTTTTCCTTCTCACCCCATTTTTATCTTCTACAAGATGCTCCCCAAGTTGAAAAAATGTTTTCTTGGCAACCTGTCCCAATGCTTTTTCCTCCTTGCTCCAAGGGAGCCCAAATGGAAGACCTATGATCCGACTGATAAAATCAGATGTAAGCTCTAGGGTCAAACCCCTGAGACTGGTTGTAGCATGCGTTTTTGAGTGGGGTCTTAAGGACATCAAAAATTCTTCAGTCACCTCATCATCATATCCATGTATTCTTTTAAAGAAAATCATCCAATTTTCCCTAGTGAAGAGGGCCACTACCTCAGGGTGTTCATGCAATTGGTTAGAGTTCGAAGGTTCCTTCCTCATGAAACCTCCTAGCATGGTGTTTAGTGGTTTTTTGAAGTGCTTAGGTGAGGAGAAAAAACAACTTCCAAAATCAGAAACAGAGGGACCGTTGAGTTCTATTTTTTTTCTGAAACCAAATAAGGAATTTCTCGTGTGCTTACTCCTTACAACATCAAATTGCAATATTTCCCTTGTTTCAAATTGCTCTTATCCTGAATTTGATTCTCTACTTTTGGAAAGAAAAAAGAATTCGACAGAACAAAGGATGAATAAAATAGGGTTTTTTCAGAGAGCATACAGATATGAAAATTTTGTTTTTTTCACACGGGCTAGTTTCTACGGTTGCATGTGTTTTCTTTATAGTAGAATTTGAGAAAGAAGAAGACAAACTTCGAATGCAGAGAAGAAAACAGAGAACTATGTAGAACTCAGGGAAAATATACAGGCAGACTTTTAAGCTTCACTCTCCTTTCTTCCAATCCAATGTTGTGTTTTTAATCCACCACCTTATATAAATAAGTCATATGTAGAGAGGTTTCCTGAGCCTACCTCGTTTCAAGCTCTAATTTTGACAAAAATCCCAGGTTTTCCTTCTGTAAAGCTGTGCTCTGTCCTTCCTGTAGAAATCTTCTGGCTCTTGTAGAATGCAACGGTGCTCTTGTAGAGGCTGATAGGTGGGAGGATTTTGAAAAACTAGCAGAAAACTAGCAGAGGATGACTGGTTTGCTGCTCTGGAAGCGGTAGGTGAGTACTATAGTCAAGAACATCGGGAATGAAGAATGAAACAAAGGGTGGTGGAGGCTTCAACCGCACTATCTTTTAACTGATGGTGTAATTCGTGGTGAGGAGGTGAGGTGGACAGATGGGTACATCATCTCCATCCGGACCGTTGGTCCTATGTCACGATCATAATGGTTATAAATGTCGCCTAACTACCATCACCTCCCTTACTCCCATTATACACCGCCAACACTACCAGTCTCGAATGTTTTTTCCCGGATTGACATACCACACATGTTGGCTGCGTATCTGATCGACAATTTGAATTTAACGAGGCTCATTTGAATTCCACGAGGGTATGTAACTGAACAAAGGTGGCCAGTTAGCTGGCCATTGATTCCATTTGATTGACCATTCCCATAGTTCATGCGGTTTTGAAATATTATTCATGCAATCGAGGAATAGGTTTAGGCACTTACCTGCTCAGTCACTGTTGTGTTATGCATATTTCAAACTTTGGCGCTTCATTTCCTTGTTGTTGTTGCTACTTGTGCTCTGCATGCTCGGCCTTGGGCTTTTTCTGATGATCTCCCATTTAAACATTGCTCCTTACATGTTTCATATGTCCTACTGCGCTGACCCTATCTCTGGAGTATGTTTTTCAAAGGGATCAGCTGCTACAGGAATCCTATAGGATTTCATGTAGCTACTTCTCCTTCTGAAATTCAAGCTAATATCGAAGGAGGGCTAAAACTATTGAAAAAGGTCTCGACTGAAAAGAAATCACTGTTGAAGAGTATCAGGTAGGAATGAGTAAAAATGTTGCTACCTTTATTTGTCATCATTTTTTATTTTTATTTTTTTGCTGGAGGACACAAACAGAATTTCTGTATGTGCCAATGCAGGGACAAAAAAACGAGTGGAGATGTAGGTGTACAGGGATGGAATGGTGAAATAGGAAGATTGATGGTTGCAGGGAGGTTCACAGACCTCATAGACACTTTTCAACCCTCGGGTCCTTCTCTGAGATTGATTTTGGCCTTTCTGTAGTTTCTACAGGATTCTACAGGATTCTCCTGTAGAATACACAGAGCTTCCGGTAGGATGCGAAATTTCAGAACAAATGAGACCAAAACTTGGGAAAGGATAATGGTGATGGGGTGATAGACTGTGAAGGGTGCATCCAGCCTGACCATATCTTTTTCCTGTTGTGTGACCCTCCTGCAACTTGCAATGACCTTCCTGCAACCTGCAATTTATTCAAAAGAAGTTAGGTTTTTCTCTTTCTTCTTTTTTCTCTCTCTCTTTTTTTTTTGAGACAGCTGGGGCACCTCCAAGATGTTTTCACCCAGAAATCTTTTATTCCATTTTTTTTTTCTCTATTTTTTCTGTTTTTTTTGTGTTTTTTTGTGTTTTTTTTTTTTCTTTCTTTCTTTTTTTTTGGTTTTGCTCAGAGTGTGGGTGGAGTGGAGACAGGGACCTACTCCACTACCAACACTGATTTACCTAGAGCCTCAATGAACTCCTGCTGGGAAAGGGGCTTCTTGTAGATCTTCAATCGATGCCCTTTGACGAGCATGGGGATGGCTTCTTTATCAATGGTCCAGATAAGGGCTGAACCATTGTCATTGCATTTTTCTACTGTATATGGTCCCAGCCATCTTGTCCTCAGCTTGCCCTTGAAATCTTTGTATCTCGAATTATACAGTAGTGCCCAATCTCCCAGCTGAAATTGTTTCTCTTTGAGGTGTCGGGTATGCCATATTTTCCTTTGAAGCTAGACTGCCTCTGAATGGAGAAGGGCCTACATTCTCTGTTCATCTAATCCATTTAACTGAAGCAATTTTTCCTTTTGTGTATGGTTGAGATCTAGGTCCAGCTGAGCTGCCAGCCTTAATGTGTTATATTCAAATTCTATGGACAACAAATCCTTCTTCCCATAGACCAGCTCATAGGGTGTGAAACCCGCGGTCGTTTTCCAAGTAGTGTTATAGGCCTAGGTGGCCTCAAACAATCGATCGGCCCAATATTTTCTGCTGCTACTCACTACCTTAGCCAAAAACCCTTCCAAAGCTCTGTTAGTGACTTCCACCTGTCCATTTGCTTGCTGATGATAAGGGGTGGAAGTTCTGTGCTTAATCTTGTGATGTGTGAGCAGGTATTCAATCAGATTGAAGGTAAACTGACTTCCTTGATCTGTGACTAATTCTCTTGGATAGCCAAACTTATAGAAGATATTTTCCCTCAAAACTTTAGCTACTTTTTCCTCTGTTGTTGCTTTGATTGCCTTTGTTTCTGCCCACTTTGTCAGGTAATCCATGCACACAATGATATAAGACTTTTGTTTTGAAGGAGGGTTGATAGGACCCACAAATTCCATGCCCCACTTCTCAAATGGCTCGAAATTCACTTGAGGTTGCAGGGGCATCTCATCTCTTGGAGTTGGTTTCCCCTTCCTTTGACATCGATCACATTGGATGACGTATCTCATGACATCTTGATGAAGAGTGGGCCAATAGTACCCTGCCTGCAAAATTTTGAAAGCAGTCCTCTTTGCTGCAAAGTGGCCCCCTAAGGCCCATCATGACAGGTTAGGAGGATGTCTAAAACTTCCTCCTCCCTGACACATCGTCTCAAAATCTAATCTAGGCCAAGTTTAAAAAGATTTCCCCCAATCCAAGTGAATGGGGCACTTTTCCTCATGATCTTGCTCTTCTGTTTTAAGGACAGGTGTGGTGGAAATTGTGCTGAAACCAAATAATTTGTTATATCACCTGCAGGCATATCTAGTCTAGACAGAAAATCAACAACAAAATCTTCCTTACCTGGCTTATGAACAATAGTCAAATCAAATTGTTGCAACAAAATTAACCATCTAATAATGCGAGCATTTTCATTAGACTTATTCATCAAATACCTAATTGCAGCATGATCAATATGTACGAATGTTTGATAGCTAGTGATGTAGTGTCTGAACTTGTTTAGGGAATGGACTACAGCCAGGAGCTCTTTTTCAGTTACAATGTAGTTTAATTCTGCCTTGGACAATTTTTTACTGACAAAATATATGGCATATGGTAGCTTCTCTTTAACTTGTCCTAAGGCTGCTCCTATAGCTTTGTTTGAGGCATCTATGTGAATGTGGAAAGGTAGAGCCTAGTTTGGACCTCTCAAGATTGGGGCAGTTATCAACTTACCTTTCAAGGCATCCAGAGCCTCTTCGTAGTTGTCAGTCCATATGAACTCAACATCTTTTCCCAAAAGACCAAATAATGGAGAGGCTAGCTTACTAAAATCCTTAATGAATCTTCTATAATACCCTGCTAAGCCTAGGAAACTCTGAACATCTCTTACCTTTTGAGGAGGTGGAACCCTTTGGATGATAGAAATCTTGTTGGGATCCACCTGTAATTCTTGCTGAGAAATTGTATGACCTAGCACGGTCCCTTCAGTCATTAGGAATTCACATTTATCAGGATTGAGGGACAGCTTAATTTCAATACACTTGGTTAAAACTTTCCTCAGGTTAGTCAAAGCTTCCTGGAAGTTAGAACCATAAGGGGTAAATTCATCCATATAGATTTCCACTGATTCATGAACCATCTCAGCAAATATGCTCAGGACTGCTCTCTGGAAAGTGGCAGGAGCATTGCACAACCCAAAGGGAAGGACCCGGTAGGCAAAGGTACCCCATGGACAAGTGAAAGTGGCCTTAACTTGGTCTTCCAGGCTGATTTGGATCTTATTGTACCCGTTAAACCCATCTAGGAAGGAAAAGAACTTGTTCCCTACCAGGCCATCGAACACTTGATCTATGAAAGGTAAAGGGAAATGGTCCTTCTTGGTGGCCTTGTTAAGCTCTCGATAATCTACACAAATTCTCCACTTCCCATTTTTCTTTGGCACTAGCACCAAAGGAGAAACCCATTCGTTGCGAGAGATGGGGTAGATGAATCTTGCATCCAGCAACTTTTGTAGTTCTTCTTTGACAATGTCCTTAAGGGCTGGATTCATCCTCCTTTGAGGTTACCTGACTGGTTTACAATCCTCTTTCATGTAAATGTGATGAGTACAGACTGAAGGGTGGACTCCCTTCATCTCCTTATAGCTCCAAGCAAAAGCATCCAAATGGCTGCTCAATAAGCTACACAGCTCTTTCTCCTAAGAGGTGGATAGGGATGAGTTGATCTTCAAGGTTCTTTGTAGGCCAAATTCCACATTCTTAACTCAAAGAGAGGTTAGATCAGCCACACAGAGATCAACTAAAGCATTGGCTTGGGTTTCCTCCACCAACTCTTCTAGTGGCAACTCACTGGGGGGCAGATTTTGAATCAAATTCTCAATAAGATCATCCTCGGTTTGAGGACCCCCCTTGGTAGCTTCCACTATGGACAATGGTGTAGATTAGACTTCATCCTCATCTTCCTCCTCCAACCAGAGAGGTAACTCATGTTCTAGGAGAGGTTGGGCAGGAAGATATAGGACTAGATGTTTGGACATCTGCCCATTCTTGATGGTCATGCTCCTAGCTCGACAACTGATGTAAGCATCTACAGTAGCTAACCAAGGGCTTCCGAGGATGAGAGGATACCCTGTGAGCTTTGCCTTTGGTTGAAGAACCAAGAAGTCAGCAGAGTACTGCCAGGAGTCAAGGGAGACCATGGCATCTTCCACAATCCCCTCAGGAGTCACAGTGGAGCAATCTGCCAACTGCAGTACTGTTGAGGTCTTTATTAGGGAACCCTGAAGGTTGAGTTTGAGCATAGTGTCCCTGGTCATTACGTTAATGGCAACCCCTAGATCAATCAAGGTGGGGGGATTATGGTGCCATTGATGTGGACATCGACTACAGGACTCCTAGGGTCCAGATATTTTGGACAGATTACCTGTCCCAACATCAGGCTAGACAGCTGTCCTATGACATTGATAGTTTGGGCATCTCTCTTGCACTTGCCTGGGTGCGTGAAACACTTCTCTTTGATCAACTTGTTGTAGATTGGTACATATTTTATGGCCTGGAGAAGTGGTATTTTTACACATAACTATTTTAGTTCTCCCAGAAATTTAGTTTCTTCTGGGGTCGGTTGTGTGGCTCCAGTTAGTCTCTTAGGAAAGGGTGGAATGGATTTTGGTTCACTTTCCTGTTTCTCTTCCTCATCCTCCTTAGGAGGAGATTGGTTTTCTGGGAGGACCTTCGCAGATCGTCGGTTGATCTCTTGAATCTCCACAGCATAGGTAGGGTATGTTGTTTCTCCAGTATATACCTGTTGGGCTTGTCTGTTATTGGGGTTTGGGTTCCGTTGAGCAGGTATTTGGGGTTGTCTTGGAGGATCAGGAGGTAATGGTTGTGATTGAGCAGGTGGTAGAGGCAAAAGAGCAGGTGGAGAGTTATATTGGGGCCTCCACCCCTGATGAGGATCATTCTACTGAGGTTGTGGCTGAGTGTGAGAATGAAACGAATGAGCAACTGGTTGAGTATGGTATTGAGATGGATACGACTAAGGAGGGGGTGTGGACCAAG
Source organism: Pinus taeda (assembly GCA_000404065.3). Taxonomy (NCBI): domain Eukaryota; kingdom Viridiplantae; phylum Streptophyta; class Pinopsida; order Pinales; family Pinaceae; genus Pinus; species Pinus taeda. Next base: position 41,235 of record APFE031287337.1, read on the forward strand.
AAGGATGAGTAGGGGGACCCCAAGAAGGCGTGGAAGTGGCTTGATTGGGGTTATAATAAGTCGGGACGTCCCTTGCATTTCCTACTGGTAAGGTCTGGGTCCATGTGGCCTTCTTTGGTTCATGAATTAGAGTGGTTCAGTGACTCCTTCAGCCCCCTGGTACATAGCTTTAAATCCAGGTAAGGACAGAAAATGATTTGTAGGATGGTCTTCTTCGTAGACAAAGCACACTTCTATGGAGTGCAATGGACATTCGTTCCTAGGATTCTTTCTAGTTCATCTAGGACAAAAGATGGCCAAAGCCTTCTCAGCTTCCTCTTGCTTTTTTTGGATTCGTAAGATATGCATTTACATGGCAATAGTCTATCTTATCTAGGTTTTGAAATATTTTGTCTGATTTGCAAATTTTTTTTTAAGGAATAAACTAGATAAGGGGGTATTGGCTAAAATTTGACTTCCCCTACCTCTTTTTTTGGCTGCCCTAGAATGGTTTCTAAATATAGTCTTTATGTCATCATAAGGTAGCTAGTAGATGTCTCCCCTAGCCAGCAAATGGGGGGTATCTAGAAGATCTTAAGGAACTCCTCTGAGCAGAACCAACTTCAGAGATTCCGGGTCAAGTGTGCACCTGGCCCTTTTATAACTGAACTGAAACCTCTCTTCCTAGTCTTCTAAAGATTCATCACTTCCCATGGTCATTCGAAAGATTTCTTCCTTCGTATCCCTTGACCTAAAGTAGTCCCGGTATTTGTTGTTAAAGGCTTGTTGCATTGTAGCCCAAGTTGTGATACTATTTCTAGGTAACCCCACAAACCAGCGTAGTGTTGTATCCTTGAGGGTAGAGGGAAAGAGTTTCAACTTTTGCTCGTCCTTTGCATAGTCATAAGTTCGACAAAGGACAACAAACTCAAAGAAGAAGGTGTCAGGGTCTTCAATAGTCAATCCATGGAAGTGAGGTAAGGCTGAGGGACTTATGTTTTTCATCTTTGTGTCCCCATAGGTCTCTCGGATGGGAAAGGTACCTTCTATTCTCTCCCCATTTCCTCTACTGTTTCTGCTTTCAGCCATGGTCTCAGGAGGAATGGTTTCTTGCTCTTCTTCTGTTATAAGATCTTCGTATATCTCTGGAGGTTCACCTATAGGTTCTTCTAGATCACTGCCACCAAAGAAGATAGAAGGGTAATTCAGTGATGTGGTGGGGGTGTTGGTTAGGAATTTTCCTCAATTGTCTCTATTCCTACGAAGCATGAAAGGAAATCCCTTTTTTGGGAAAAAAAATTGTTTCTTTTTCTGCTTGTACCTGCAAAACTAGAATGGATTAAACAGAAAATTGCAACTAACTAAAATCTATTTTGCTGAAATAAAATGCAGAATTGAAATGAAAGCAGGAAAGGACTAGTCTATTTTGCTTAAATGAAATTGCATAATTGAAATGAAAGCAGGAAAGGACTAATTTATTTTTCTGAAATGAGATTGTAGAATTGAAATGAAAGTAGGAAATAGCTAATCTACGCTTGTTGAAATGAAATTGCAGAATTGAAATGAAAGCAGGAAATGTCTAGTCTACTTTTGCAGAAGTGAAATTGCAGAATTCAAATGAAAGCAAGAAATGTCTAATCTACTTTTGCATAATTGAAATTGTAGAATTGAAATGAAACAACTACTCTACTCTTGTTGAAATAAACTACTTAGCAGAAGGTTACAGTAGAAAATGGAAGAAAATCAATAATCACAAAATAATCTGATGCGTCCCCAGCAACGATGCCAAAAATATGGTGAGCTCTAGTATTGTAGCAATGATGCCGCAACTCCTGGGACTCCCTAGTTTACTTTTATCAACCTGGTAGTTCGTAACAAACTTGGAAGCGACGGTGCTGTATGCACAAGTACTATCTCTTACTACAGGCTGTCACTTGATCAGCTAACACAAGTTCGCTAGGAGCTTAAGCCAACTTCTATGAGTTCTTAGAAGAAGCTTTTAGCTGTGATGGAAGAAAGCTAACTCAAAAGAGGTTATTCTACTTGCAAAAAGAAGATGAAAACTGAAAGGAAATGAAAACCCTGGCAAACCCTAGTTCTACCCACTAACCCTACTCTTGCAAGAAAAAGAGATGAAACTACTGAAATGGATGTCATTGACTACTAAAAAGGTAAAATTCATGTACTCATGCTACTTCTGAAGGAAAATGTAGAAAATCATCTTTTTGTACTTTTGAGCAATTTTATGCAGAATTATTATGCTTATGTTTTAACTATTTGTGACTGTGCAGAGATTTGGTGGCGAAGGGAGATGGAGTTGGCTTTTACAGGAGGTTGGGAAGGTGTGGGGAGGACCTAAGGAGTCCCTAGTACCCTTTGGGAGTCTTCCACTGTGATCAGACTTCAAAAAGTCACTCGCATGGACTTCTACAGGAGGCTACAAGGGATCTAGAGGAAGTTGTACAGGAAGTTCTACAAGAGGAGGCCGAAAGTGGTTTTTGGAGGTTTGAAGGAGGAAAAACAATGGGAAAAGGAAATGAAGGCTGGATGGAGGTTTCAAAGGTTCGAGGACTCTGTCAATGAAGTTCAAACATGAAAGAGATGGTTAGATTTGTTCAAAGGTCAAGAAAGCAATTTTGCACAAGAACGTAGAAATTAGGGCAGTTTGGGAAAGTATGGCGAATGAGTGGAGGAAATATTGAGAGATGGACTGGAGAAGATTGGGGGATGGAAGAATGATAAGCTGGAGGGTTCTCTAAGTGAGCTGCACACTTAATTTTCAAAATTGTCCCAAGTAATAACTAAAAAACAGAGTCTTACCTATTTTAACCTAATTCTGACCTAAAAACCAGAAAAGTGTTGAACATAATTTTATGGACAAGAAGTTATGCAAGAGAGCCATGGAAACTAAAAAAGAACAAATCTAAGCATGTAAATACAACTGATATCAACTTCTCCAACTTTGAAATCTCACACTAGCAATCACATTAGGAATCAAAAACAGTGTTTTGGTGGCAACAAGAGTGCCTTGGTCTCAATTCATTGTCCCATGGGGGGGAAAGGAGATCAAGGCCTACTTGGTAGCCTTTTTGTGGGTCTTCTTCTATTATTGCAACAAACTATCTAATCAACCTGAAACTAGAACAACTATTCTAATCATAAAAAACAACCTAAGTAACAAAGCAAGATTTAATCTAAACAACAGAAATTATTTCATGAATGTAAGAAAAAAACATATAAATACACAAAGGAGGTGTTGGGCCCTTGGGTTGGGCCCAACCCCAAGAGCTACAACCCCCTTAGAAAGATCAGTGCTGGTTCAAGGCTGGATTCATCTTCATTGATCAAAAAATAACAGTTACATCACAAAACTGTCTACAAAAGGGGCTCGAAAATGAGTTGAATACATGGCTGCACTAAAGTGTGAAAATAGACTATCCAATGGCTAACCTACTGAGGCCTAAGGCATTCTTACTTATACAAGTGAGAACTCCCAACAGTCCTCCTAAACTTTAGGAACTTGGCTACCTAAAATTGCAAATAGCAGCAACTTCACTTGACTTGCTTGGCTGCCCCTTGTAATCATTGATGTGGTGGCCTTTGAACTCCGAGTTGCTAGTGAATAACTTGAGGAAGGGGTCATAAATGCAGGAGACATCCCTCCTATAATTCTTCAGCCCTGTTTCTTCGAGTTGGGCTGCCAATCTACTCATAAATGCCTAGTCTTGGTCCAAAAATGTCCAAAAATCTGCAATAAACACTCATTAGACTTTGTGGTAAAGTGACTATTCCCATTCACTCAATTAACATAAATATATTAAAAAACATGCAAAAACCTATGGAGAATGGTGTATTAAATGGAAACAATAGGCAAAATGAGCCCATATAGTTACCCATTTCTGGGGCTCATCACTAGGGTATGAGAGACCAACTTCACTTGAAAATATGGTGTCAAAAATTGTTGAAGTATGAAGTGACGTTGCGAACAACTAATGGAGTGAAACCAATATTCAATATATCCTTTACTTTCTTGATTTCTCATAGTTGTCATATCATGAAGTTATTGAGTTTCTAAAACTTAGTTGACGCGGGCTAGAAGAAACCTCATTTTCTTCCATAACTTCTACAATTTTTGGATTTGAAACATTTCCAATCTTGATATAATTTTTCTGCAATTGTGTATGCGAGATAGGTTGGGTGGGAAGGGTAGGTAAATTTTGCAATTCAACACTATAAGAATGTTGTACTCTTTTATTATGGTGAGGATGTGGCATGAGTTGAGAAGGATATTGTGTAGGGCATGGAGGATTTTGATGATGTAGTTGATCGGGATGTGTGGATGATTTTGATACGCAAGCAAGGTGTTCTTGAAAAGATAGAAAATAATATGGATGATTTTTTTGTGCTACAAAATGAGGGAGAGTAGTCATGTAATCATAGGATTAACCATGCCAAACTTGTGGACAAGATTGATGGTGGTTATATTGAGATTGGCAAGGTTTCCCTAACACATGAGCATTCCATAATAGATTATGCAAGTAAGACAATGGAGAGGAAGTGTTTTGAAACATACATGTAGGCCAAGGGTTCAATGGCTGTGAAATTGATGCAGCTTCTCCATCCCTTGGCAATGTTGTTTTCATCCCAGGTAAGGAAGAGAAACTATCCATGGGATGCTTCTTTTGGCATTGAGGAAAAATCACTTCTTCAATTCTACTTAACTTTTCTTAACCTGCAAAACATGCAATTGTGAATTTAGAGAGCTAATAAAATCAACTTTAAAATGTTCAAATAAATCATTGATTTCATCTCTGATATCTCCTGTTCTTGTAGCAGATTTGGAAAGGAAAGAAGAAAATTCTCTAGAATTATTGCTAGCCTTGGATATTCCTCTTGAATACCTTATGCATAAATCAAAAACATCATCATATGATAGCTGAAAAATGTCACATTTTCCTATCAGATTTAAGATTTCTAAAATTTCATCTTTGATCCCTTTAAGAATGAGTGTTTTTAAGATATTTTTTTCCAAATGCTTATGCTTTGATTTTTGAAGGTTGTATTTAAATCGCTCCAAATAGTCCTCCAAGATTTCATCTTCCCCTTGTATCATACTGAAAATATCTTCATTGGCCTTGGAATAGTCTTGGTACTCCAAGAATACATTCTTCATGTCCTCCCATGTTTTGATGTAGTTCCCACCAAGGCTCATGAACCATCGGAGAGCTACTCCTTTTAGAGTAAGAAGAAACACTTTCAACCTTTGATCATTAGTACAATAATCATGTCCTCTACAAAGTACTTCAAACTCAAATAAAAATGTATCTGGGTCCTCATTATCCAAACCATGAAAATTTAGTAGAGAAGATGGAGGAATTATATGCATTTGTGTCACTCCTCCTAGAATGCTGATAGGGAATTCAAAAGTAACAATGTGAGCCATTTCTTACCATAATAGAAGATGTTCATCATGTGTTGCTTTGAGGTTCCTCCTTCAAATATTCATGTCAATTTGTTAGTGGAATGGGTGGTGCTTACATCACCACTTGAGTGAAACGATGAGATTTCTTCAAATTTCTACCTTTTTCTTCCTAGTCATTCAAAAAACAATTTGAAAGGAAATCTAAAGCTCAAGACCTAGAGCAAGGCGCCAAAGGACCATTCCCTACCCAGGACGAGAGATTAGTTTTTCCAAAATCAAAACAAAAAAAATGTAGGAAAAATTCTAAGCTCAGGACCTGGAGCAGTGTGAGAGAACTCCTTCCCTCCCCAGGACGAGAGAGTGGATCCTATAAAATAAAAACAAGCAAAAATGCAGGAAAAATAACTACTCTTAGGACCTGGAGCAAGGTGTCAAAGGACGATTCCCTCCCTAGGATGAGAGATTGACCCTTTGGTTGATACAGATCATGTCTTGCACCTTGTTAGCCTTCCCTAGTAATGCCGCCAAAATGTTGGTGTCCGAGTATGAACAAATTATTCAATCTCATTTCCTACATTAATTCATCAATCCGGGTGCATACACTTTTCAAGGTAACACGCAAGGTATATGCAGGAGCAAGGTTACAATCTTACATTGACCAAGGGTTCATGACTAAGAAATTAAAGCATCGTTGTAACAGTAATAGAAATTAAATTGTAGAAAGAAAAGCATTCACAACAATTTATGGAAATCTGTAACAGAAATAAAGGAAACACAACAAGTAAAAAATATACATAAAAAAGACACATGCACAACACTTGATCAGAAGAGTGGGCCCAACTCCCTGGTGTTGATGCCTCGAAAATCGCTGCAACAACATTGGGGAAACCACCCGGTCCGGACCTTAGTGCAGCTCCTTTTCCGTTTAGGGTAGTGGCTCCGACTGGGGATAATGGGACCAGTTTCCCAGAAATAGATAAATGGGATGAGTGGATGATTTATAGATAACACTAGCGGTGAGCGAAAGGCTAAAACTATTGACAGAAATATAAAGAGATGAAACTATCCCGGGAATCTATTGAGCTCTAAAGTGTAGCGCTTGATGTTCCATGTCTAAAAGACAAGCGTATAGATGACAGTATCTTCACAACATAGATATGAAATTTTTTAAGATTGTTGTACTTAAATAGTTAAGCAGAGCGATTAACGTGAGATTGCCACACTTTAAACATCTATATCATCGTCATACACATGATTAAAAGTAAAGGCAGATCATCAAACACCCAATAGTGGAATGAAAAAGATCTGTTGTTATAGCGCATGCATATAATCAATGGTAGCAAGAATAATTACATAACAATTCATATAAACAGAATGACTTCAGACATAGATAGAAATACCATATGAGCTGCGTGACACTCCCAGATATCAATCGCTATGTGTAGTTCTTCCTTTAACACAAAAACATTCTTCAATCAATGACAATAGTGCACAATTGTATAAAGAAACTTCCTCATTAAAATAAGAACAACTGGTCGAGTTTCATAAAAGAATATGGGTTGAAGCACAGTAGTGCAAACTTCAGTCTGTTAAGTCTCTTACAAAATTTTACGACCCTTTCTAAAAACATGAAAGGGTCTATAAATACAATATTAATCTAAATATCTATTAAACAGAAATGCTACTAAACTGATATCAATAACTTTTGTTTCTATTTTGGCAAGCGATCTGGCGAGCTGGAGGGTGACTTATTGAGTCGGTTGCTTTCCTTTGAATCTGAGCTGATTAATGGCAAGCATTGGCTCAATTTCCGGAGGTTTGTTGAGGCGCGAACTGAGCTGGGCAGCATAAGTGGCATCTTGAATGTCGGGAATCATACACTCGATGGCATCTGTTAAACACTTCAGGGCGGCTCTTTGTGTATGTGGTTTAACTAGGAAGTGCCAATATGCTTCCATGTTTAAACTATTAATCCTGGCGATTAATCTTCCTCTTTCTTCTAACTCAGGATAACATGATTGCTCCAATGCATTCGTTGTTGTAATCTTTCCTGGTGTACACTGGGAAATCATATTTGCTAAGTAGAGAGTGTTGTTAACTAAATCAACTAAATTGCTAGAAGTTGATCTACATCTTGAAGCTGCTCTCTCTGCTTTCAACAGCTGAGTGTGCCATTCTGTGAAAAGTATATCTTTATGAACTTCAAGTATCCTGGGCAAATTAGTTGTTTTTCCCGAATTCGAATCTTGCCATTCAAGATGTGCAGTAATAGCCTCATCGGCTTGGTTTAAATCATCCCTAGCTTTCTCTACCTGCTCATTTATGGATGTAGTTAATTCGCATAGTGGCTCCGCTTGAGTGATATGTTGACACAAGAGTTTGATTTGAGATATTAGCGCATTGTTTATCAATGACGCTTCTTTTCTGAACTCTGTCACCTGCGAAGCTCCTTTTATCTTTTCTAGCTGCGATGTCATTTGAGCGATTTGCTCATCCTTGGTTTTCATCATTTGCTCGTTCGTTGTTTTCAACTTTTCCAATGCCTCCGTTAATTCATTCTGTTTTTGGATCGCAGTCTGGTCGATCCTTTGCTTCTCCGCTTCCAATTGCTGGGCCAATAGATTATTCATTTGTTGTTCTGCCAACAACTTCTCCTCTGCTTGCGCTGCTTTCTGCTGTTGTGTTGCTAACTGCTCCTCTGCTTGCGCTGCCCTCTGCTTTGTCTCGGCCAATTCTGTCTGTAATGTGGAGATTTCTTGGTCCTTGTTCTTTAATAAGAGGCTTACCTCCGATGCTTTGTCAATTGTTGCTGCCGAATAGGCTCTAGCATACTGTGACAATTTAGTTAGATCATCGGAGGGGTCCAGTTTCTCCTTCCATACTACATTACCCGTGACCGTTTTCTCTGGAAAGATAGAAGTTTGATCAATCCTTCGTCTTTTCCTTGATCGCTTTACAACTGCTCTATGTCTCGGGCTGTAGAAAACATCCAATGGAGGAATATCTTCTACCTGTAGAATGATCTGATCGGTAGGATCTTTTGGAATTATTTCAATATCTTTAGATTTAGGTGGGCCGCTGGTTCCACTTGGAACCTGAGATGAAGTATCATCTTGCATATCGCTGGTCTTAGGAGTGTCTGTACTTTTTGAGCCTTTTCCTCCACTGATGATAGAATCAAACTGCTGCCATTCCTGGAGCAATTTGGGGTCTGTAGTAGTATCTACATTGGCGTCAGTGGTGGTCTGTTGCCTTTTCTCAGTTGGAGGCTCCTTCTCTACTTTTTCCTGTTTTTTCTTCTGCTGCTCTACCTATTCCCTTCGTTGTTTATCCTCATGCTCTTTCTTTAGCCGTTCTTCCTGTTCCTTCTTCTGCTTTTCTTCTTGTTCTTTCCTCTGTTGTTCCTCCTGCTCCTTATTATGATCTTTTGTTATAGCAGGAGGTCCCTTTGTCTATTGCTAACCAGGCTCGCTTGATGATGTCGTTGGGGTTGTCGCTAATAAATCTAGAGGCAGAGTTTGCAACCTCTGCTCTCTAAGTTTATTAAACTCAGTTAACCCTTCATCATTGTATTTCATCTTAGCGAGTTCTTTAGCTTGACCAATTGTTTCAATTGAAGTGAACAGATCATCGAACATATCTTCTTGATGTTTAAACGTTGTTAACTTGGCATGTTCTAATGCGGCATGGGCAACTAGCTTTGGATCAAATGCCCTTTTCGGGATTGTAGCTAGAGCTAAAGATTGAATCTTTGTGGCCTCCTTCTCCGCATGTTTGAGATCATGCAGGGTAAAGACACCACACCTTAAGGGAAAAGTAGGCCAGCCTTTTTTCTTTTCCTTTTTGAGAGTCTGTGTAGTACTCTCAGTCGTAATCTGATATGCAATTTCTCTTACTAGCAATTTATCTGGAACATATAAAGGGAGAACATGTGGATTGGCTTGGCTGCCGTAAACTCTGATATAGGTAAAATGCTCTTCTCCAAACCAACTAGCTAATGCTGACAAATCAAAGGAGGTTTTGTAGGAAATCTTTGAAATGGGCTTATCAAAAATGGAATAATAGATGGGAACCATAAAGCCATTACAGATCTGATACAAATGGTTTTTATAGGATGACTTCCACAACTTTCGGTGATATATATGAATGGGCGAGGGGTCCTGTGCAGTCCACCTCCAACCAAGAACAGGGAATTCGAAATTGAAACATAAGGTATCTAGGATATATGCACTATAGTAGAATGGGGGGATTTTCCTTTCAGTGACCACAGTCTTATTTCTAAAGTCACGAACAGCTACTGCTAGTTTATCCAAAAGGATAGTGGCCCAGTCCATAATTATACTGTTTACTGCTGCCGCCATAAGAGGAACCATTTCAATGGTAAAACTAGCAGAGTCGTGTAAACCCCATAATCTACACATCATTATACCTGCATAGCAATAAGGAGAAGCCAAAGAATCGACCGAGTACTTACCGGAAGATTCGTGCTTGTGCTTGTTCGGATTTTGTCTCCAATCCTTGATAGGTTCGGATTCAATCTCATTTTCGCTCGCAAATTTCTCCAGGAAGGCGCTGTTGTATATCTTCTCTGGTTCAGGCAAATGATACATTTGCCTTAAGTCTTCTACCTTGAACGATCCGAAAATCCTCCCATCTCTTGTGCTAAAAGTTCTGTCCATGATGGGGATTTTTTCAATCGCCCATCACACAACGTCTGTGTATGGGAGAATTTGATCCCTGGCTGCTATCCTATGAAGGAAAGAATCAGCCAAATCCTTGAGAGTGCAGTCCGACTTCCGTAATGAATCCGCGGTATCTTCTGCTATCGTCTGCTTTGGTTTCTCGGCCTCAATTAAGTCATAAGTGCCTTGCCAAGTTCCCTGGTGAGGCCTGTGCATGTTGTATCAGATATTAGGCCCTTCTTGCTATTTGCAGCGGCTTGTCCTACGACTGGTGGATTGGAAGCACCCGCAGTCTTCTTAGACTTCTTACCCATCATGCCCAAACTCCTGTCTATGAATGAATTCTGCACAGAGAGGCAATTGCGCGTAACACAGAGAGATAGCGATAAATACTTGCAATTGATATCAAATGAATAGATGCGTAGCAATATATTCATATTTTAAAATGGGCGCAGAGATAATCCATGGAAAGATTTTAAGTCATGAATCCATTAATTGGCCATATAAAACCTGCCACCTTATAAATGCCCATTATATCATTATTCGGTCGAGAAATTTCCTTAAGCATGCAATGGACGTATTGGCGGCTGAGCGGAAGTGATTATGCCTTAAATATGAATAAATTGAGCTTTCCAATCACTTTAAC
>APFE031287337.1:59316-94420 GCA_000404065.3 Pinus taeda
TTTGGTTGCTGGATCAATTGGAGAAGGAAGATTGGGTTCGGGAAATCAACTCAGGGATACAGTCATGTCTTGTGGGGCGAGGTAGACAAGGGTTTATCTAATAGAAATGGATTAAGATGGTATATTAAGACAGCTGAGGAGTTGAGGAGAGCATAAAGAAACTATGAATCCTCTTCAAACGGTTGAAAACATTGAAAACCAAATGCATTCCCAAGACAAAGCACTGTAAATTAGTGTATTTTGTCTATTCACCTTGATTCATTTAGTTTAGAAGAGAGAGAGATGTGGATACATATAAAACATCGTAAAAAAACTCATTACAAAGAAGAAACAATACACAAACTCACTGTCACAAGAATCCCACAAAAATAGCAGTGAAACCTGGTTTTATTCCTTGCCAAACTGTTGATACAAATGTTCAATGAGTGCCAACACTTTTGCCAAAGTCCAACCCTTACCAATGACTAATAAATTACATAATATAGGTAAGGAAACAACTCATGATAGATATCAGGGTCAAATCCATGAGAAGAGGGGTGGATTCAACCATATCTAAACTAAGAACAGGAATATAGGCAGTGGAATAGCTTGCCTCTAAAACCAAGGAAACCAATTCATTACAGCTCAAAACCACTTGGAACTTAATGTATCTACCCTATGAAGTGATTTTCATCCATATTTACATCAAATTCATCATTTACCATGTGTACATTTACCAAGAAATGAGGAAAAAGTGATCTCTCAAGAAAACTAGGAAAAATCTAGAAAATCAGGCAAAGTTGGCAAAATCACTTTAATGCGCAACACCAAAATGTTAATATCCAATTCTTTTTCTAGGCCAATTGTGGAAGCCTTCTCGGAGTCCAAATCAACTGCAGGATAGCTTGTTGGAAAGCTTGTCGAGTCTACTTTCTGGAACAACTTGAATTTCTAAATTTGGAGTTAATTTGCCTCTCCAAAAATTTATTCTCCCAAGACTGCTTCCTGTGTGGCAAAAATTTGGCGGAGAGGACACTTTTTGGGTGTTTTTTTCCCTTTTGGAGACCTAGAACTTGTGCACAATTCCTCAATATTTCTGAGCTTTCTTATTTTTCCATGTTGATTTCAAATATATAAGCCTTTTTTCAAGAGGATGTCCCCAACAAAAGCGCGGTGTTAGGGGCGCTGCGCACCTATTGGAGAAACCTGTCTTTTCAATTAAAAAATGACAAAATTTTCTCCAAATTTCTTGAAATTTGGCATGAATGATCCTTGTTAGGTGCTTTGATGGGCCAATGATTCTTCAGCCAAGATCTTGAGTTTATCTTGCTCTTTTTTTCTCCTCAAAGCTCTTTTTAGCTTAGATTTTAGTCTCTTTACCCTTGTTTTGCAAATCTTGTTCTGGGTTAGGTAGTGATAGGCCATATGGTGCAGCATTTTCTTCTCTTTGTTGGCTTTCTCAAGAAACTTCTCAAGCTGAGTGTTCACCTTGTCCAACCAAGAATCCCGGTCATTCTCTATTTCTTTCTCAAGGGAGGTCATCTCGATCTTTCCTTTCTTTGCCTCTTGCATATCTTCCCTAATCATCTGCAGCTCCATAATAGTTTGCTTATCTATCAACTGTTTATTTTCCTGCTCAAGCAAGTTGATGATCCATTTGCCCCTCTCAAGGTTCAGTGATAAAGCTTGTATTCAACCTCCTCTTTGATAATCATGTCCTTGAGTTTTGAGCTTTGAGAGCCCAAATCAGTATCATCCTCCTCAATCAGAATAAACTCTCTATCTTGCCCTTCAGGAGGGCTCTTTTCATGCATCTTTTTCTTTCCTTTATCTATGCCCTTTGACTGCTGGCCAACCTGTATAGCTGGAGAAGAAGGAAAAGCCCCTTTCACCCCCGGTGAAGATAACATTTGCCTGTGATCTGGTGAGGAAAACAAGACCCCTTCCACCCGTGGTGGAGATAGTACTCGCCTGGCAGTAGCAAAAAGCCTCCTTGTGCCTCTCTCATAGGTGACAAACACCGGCACACCTGTAGTCTCGGTCTCATGAGCATGTAGTTGTCCTGATGGCCCTTCTTCCTCCTGAGACATTAATGGAATCACCTAAGTGCCTTTGAAAATCTCATAAGCAATAGAGGTATCCCATGGTATGTTTAGCAAGCTTAGTTGATGTAAGACAACAATTTTGATCAGTGAGAAGTGGTAAATATTGTTGATTTGTTGAGGAAAAGGTTTCCTTTGCACATAGTGAGCCATCTTCTCAATATTCCTGTATATAAAATAAGGGAGGTTCATCATCCTTACTCTTCTAAAGTGAATCAACACATGATATGATATGTATATAGGCAGGAAAGCCTTCCTTCACAGGTGAAATACTTGATGATGAGTTTCATGAGAAGAGCATAAATGTTTTGCAAGTATTTGAGAGGAAAAACCCTGTTGATTTGACTATGATATCCAGCCTTAATGTAAGGCTCATAATGTTCTTTGCCCACTTACTACCCCTTATTCCACTGCTCACCTACATTAAGGATGCCTGTTGCTGCTGAAATGGCGGCAGGTGTTAAGGTGAAAGAGACACCAACAAGGTTCACCTGGCCATTATGGAGATGGATAACAAACAACCTAGCAAGCTCATCATGAAATTTTACCCTCTCTACCATTTCACAAAATTGATAACAAGGCTGGTGTTTAAAGCTAACTACAGTTCTGTAAAAGTGGTGGGCTCCTCCTGAATGATCTTCACCCCTTTGTGTGGCTTTCTTGGCACATGAGCTTATCTGGAAGAGTCAATGAGAGTTTCATCTTCCCTCTCATAATCTGAATCTCTCTCCATGCTTTTGGTAATATGATGGGTGATGAAATTTGTAGTGAAAACAGATGAGTATGAAGAGATTTTGAAATATGAAGTAATGTGTATGAGGAAGTGAATGCTTGGGGGAGTAGGAATTTGGGTTTGTTTTGGGGAGTGAGGGGAGTGAATGGTGTTAAGGATGTGGAATAACTGTTTGATAGTGAAGTGGGTGTAGTGGAATGGATTGATTTGGGAGTTAGGGTTTGGGAATAGTGTAATAGGGTTATGGTTTTTTAAATGAGAGTGGGGTTTGGGGAGTGAACTTTGATGATTAGGGGATAGGGAATGTGACTTGGAAAACTCAATATGAATGGAGTAAGAGAGAACAACAACTACCTTTGATAACTTGTGAGAGGCAGTTTAGTAATTAATTAGGGTTTTTTGTTTGACAATTAGTTAAGGTTTGCTCTAAAGGAAGCCAAACACAACTCTAACAACCAAAAATTGCTCTTCAAAGCAAGGAAGAATGATATACTTACTTGGGACGGGCATCAAATGATTTTTTTAGGAAATTTGGAGGCGATTTGAGGCAATTTGAGCTTGTCCAACAGATGCACATCGCTCACTAACAAGTGCATAGCGCCATTTTAATGCGCAACACCAGACAAAATTTAGACTGTCAAACTACAATAGGTGTGCAGCGCACTTTTAATGCGCAGCGCTAGGGAAATAATGTACAGCGCCAGGGAGAAAACTGCAAACTTGCCTCTGTTTCTCTTCTTTAGCTCAAAATCGTGTTTTCTCCTCTCCTTGGCTATCCAATTCAACAATGAAGTTAAAAAAAACACTTGAAATGGCCTTTATAGCTTTCTCCTTTAATTTTTCATTAACCAAGACCCACTCTTCTATAGTTTTGATAGCTTTTCTCAAAATGCTTTGTTTCACTTACATTTGACTTTTTCCTTTTTGCAAGTGGACTTATTACATTCACTTTTTGCAGTGGGGTCGTCAGGAGAAATTCAATTACATATTAGGACAATAAAATTACATCAAGTGATTCATTAACTGCAAATGGTCAATTTCACCTCAAAACTGGGTTTTGAGGTGAAAGAGATTTATTTAGCATAACAGAAGTAAACTTATGACTCTATGAACCTTTTTATTCTCCTCATGTGCCTGCTGACCTCTTTATTAGAGCATGACTGAAAAACCCTACGACCTAATGGAACTAAACCCTAGGACTATTTGTTATACATGAAATGAAACAAGATGACTATGAATGACCAAAAAAAATGTGTAAAGAGGTCAGCAAGTGAATGTCATGAGGGAAACTGACATGAAACCACTACCATCAGTTGATCCATGACCTAATGGAATGTAGTTAATCAAATGAGACACCTAATATGCAAGCAAAAGAGCAATTTGATCACCGATGGAAGTGTGAAGACACTGACACTAACAGTGTCTTCCCAAGTAGTTGATCCAAGACTATACTTGCCCCATCAAACCTTGCTCTACCAGGCGGTTCCTAAGTTTTCAAAACCTACGTTCCAAAATACATATTGGTTCGACCAAAATGGATCCCTCGTCTGATACTTGGAGTTGCTTCCATTGAAGGTTATGCGATTTTTCAGGTATGTAATGTCTTAGGATAGATACATGAAAACCATTATGAGTTTTATGCAAATGCAGTGGAATTACAAGACGATAGACAACATGTCCAAATTTTTTCTAGAACTTTAAATGGTCCAATAAACCGGGGTGACAACTTTGTTCCCTTTCCAAACTGTATAGTACTTTTTTTTTGTCTAATGCGAATAAAAATCTGATCCCCTACTTCATAATTCCCATTTGTCTTGTGAGCGTGAGCATAACGTTTCTATCTATCTTTTTCTTCCTTTAACCATTGCCTAATTTTTTTTACTTACTCTCATCTCTTGAATTAATTTTGGTACGGCTATCACCCTGTCCTCTAACCTGTCCCAACTTAACAACATTCTACAAAGTCTATATAATGCTTCAAATGGAGGCATTCAAATTGAACTGTGGTAATTGTTATTGTATGCAAATTTAACCAAAGACATGTACTTTTTCCAGTGTGTTTTCTTGTCCATAACATACATTCTCAACATATCGTTTATTACTTGGTTCACTTTTTATGTTTTCTCATTACTCTCATGGTGATAAGTTATACTTAAATTTAGCTAAGTTCCTAAGACTGACTGCATAAAAGTCCAGAATTTTAAAGTAATTTGTGAATCTATATCTGATATGAACTTCTTAGGTACTCCATGAAATCTGATAATTTCATTTATAAATACCCAAGCTACGTCAACAACTTAGTAAGTATCTCTTATGGGAATGAAATGGACGTTTTTCTTTAATTTATCTAGCATTACCAAAATGGAATTATGCCTTTGTGAAGTAAGAGTTAGCCCGGCAATAAAATCCATGGAAATTATCTCCCATTTTGTCATAGGAATGTAGTGAGGTTGCAGGAGACTACTGGATGATAATGGTTAGCCTTCACTTATTGGCATTCGAGGCATTTTGTAAGGAATTGGGCAATATCATGTTTGATGCCTTCCCAAAAGAAGAGTTTCTTTGTATCAACATACATTTTCTTTACACCAAGATGTACACAATACAATGCTCTATGGGCTTCCTTAAGGATGGTATCTCGAATATCCCCATTGTCAAATGTGCATAATTCCATGGAATCACAAAATTCCATCATCTTCTAGTTCATATCCCTCAAACTTATGTTCGAGCCCGAATCTCAGCTTTAAATACCAACTGTCTCTCAAGAGATGTTCTAGTACTTGCTTCATCAAATTTACCTTGATAGGTATGAGGGAAAATATGCGTGGTCTTCTACTTAAAGCATCTGCTACCACATTCCCTTTTCCTTTAATGTATGAAATTCTAAGGTCATACTCACTTAGGAATTCACTCCATCGTCTTTGTCTAGCATTGAAATCTCTTTGAATAAACGAATATTGTAGACTTTGATGGTCGCTTTTAAGCATAAAGCTTCTCCCTACTAGATAATGTCTGCATATCTTTAAAGCTAACACTACAGTAACTAACTCTAAATCGTGTGTTGCGTAGAGTTCTTTATGAGGCTTTAATTTCCTTGAAGCATACGCTATTACACCTCTATCATGCATTAATATTGCACCTAATCCTTGCTTGGATGCATGAGTACACACAGTAAAATTTGTGTCCATATCAGGAACTCGCAAGCTTGGTGCACTGGTTAACAATCTTTTAAGTTCAAACAATGCTCTATGACATTCCTCCGTCCATTCATACTTAACACCTTTTTGTTGGAGGTTTGTGATCAACTTTGCAATTTTGGAGAATCCTTCCAAAAACCTTCGATAGTAGCTTGCTAAACCCATAAAACTTTGCACTTCATGCACATTTTTCGGTATCGGTCATTCCATGATTGTCTTTACTTTCTCAAGATCTACTAAGCTCCCTTTACCAAATATAATATGACCCAAGTACTGAATCTTTTTCTGAAAGAAAGAACACTTGGATAACTTTCCATATAATTGGTGTTCTCTATGGAAAGATAATACTATTCGTAAATTTTATTTATGCCCCTCCTCATTTCTGTAGTAGATGAGAATATCATCTAAGAAGACTTGTACAAATTGATCGAGATATTTGCAGAAAATGTTGTTCATAAGGTTCATGAATACTACTAGTGCATTGGTCAACCCAAATGGTACCACGGTGAACTCATAATGACCGAAGTGTGTTCGAAATGCAGTTTTAGAGATATCACCTTCATTAATCCTTAGTTGATGATAACAAGATCATAGATTGATTTTTGAAAAGATTGAAGCTCATTTTGTTTGGTCAAAAAGATCATCAATTCAAGGCATTGGGTACTTATTCTTCACTATAGCTCGATTGAAGTCTCGATAGTCTATACACAGTCGCAATAAACCTCTCTTTTTCTTTAAAAAGTTACAAGTGTTTATCAAATCTAGCTCATTAAGAGTTCATTTGACGATGTAAATATTTCATCAAATAAAATTTTAGATAAAATAAAATATTACTTCAAAAAAAATTAATAATACTAGATTACTTCTAGTATCATTAACACACTATGTAGTTATATAAGTCTTAGATGGATTTTATATCCTCATATATACATGAATGTATATATAACCCACACCCATAAACCAATATGTAAATACATATATAATCAATGTGTAAAAAATTTATCTAATACATAAAGAAGATGTGTTTATATATATGTAAACAAACACAAACAATTTATTTATCATTGTGTGTTTATATGTTCGAGTCACTCTTTATAACTATATATGTGTATGAACTAAGGTTCATTGAAAAAAACGTCGTATATGTCAATCACATCATTTAAATCAGAACAAATGCAAACAACTTGAACTTATCTGTAATTTTTTTTAGATATGGTTCACCAATATATTTTCTAGCAAAGCCATGCCTTTTGTTAAAGACCATTGTTACACCCTTTCTCATTGTAAAATTGTGTTACGTCTAAAGATCTAAAATAAAGATAGAATAAATTGTGTTACATCTAAAGATCTAAAAATGACAACCCGTTTTCTTTTATAATCGACGAGGACTAATAAAAAGGTTCGGTATATATAATTTAGGATCAATATTTCTAATTAAGGGCACTTACTACTCGTGGAATAATATACAGCCTCGTTGAATTTCTCCCCATAGTAGCCTAAAATAAATACAGCATAACCATGTAGAGAACAATTTAAGTGGCATGAGGTTTCTTTCCATGCGGCATACTCATATTTTATCACACCATTATTAAAACAAATTACACCCATATATTATATGATTTATGGGGAATTTACTATACGAGGCCTTATAAAAGTAGAGTAGTTGTTGTTGTTGTTGTTGTTAGTAGGAAGATAATTGATCATTTATGTAATACAGCATAACCATGTAGAGAACAATTTAAGTGGCATGAGGTTTCTTTCCATGCGGCATACTCATATTTTATCACACCATTATTAAAACAAATTACACCCATATATTATATGATTTATGGGGAATTTACTATACGAGGCCTTATAAAAGTAGAGTTGTTGTTGTTGTTGTTGTTGTTAGGAAGATAATTGATCATTTATGTATTGTATTTATAATTTGTAAAAAATTCCGAGTATCCAATATTATTCACCAAAAAACATTACTATTTCAATATAGTTTTAGTTTGGTTTTTTTGTTCTAGACATGTTTTTATACATTAGAAAATAATTATCTATTGTGACATATGCATTACGGTATAAAAATAAGCGAGTCAAATGTTTTTATTTTTCTTTCTTATGACATAACTAATTGGAAAATTATATATAATATTTTCCATATATTGAATATAAACTTACTTATATTGAAATTTGACGATGATACAATTTCAAATATATGTGTGTGTAGGATAGCATAACAAGTGTGCATAAAATAGGACGAATTACTTGACTTATGGGCATGTTTGACTTTAACTCACATAGCGAACACTCGGCGTATGGAGAAGAAATTGGAAAGATGGAAGCAAGGTTACGAGTTGGATATCATTTTACGGATTTCTCAAGTACCCCAATAAAACAACATGACACTATGCAATTCCCACCTTCAGTAATCTCTTGATTCACCCTGATCACTGGCCCAGTTCCACTTGATGGACCTGACCGGATTGTTGATTCGTGCGTCAAAGGTCTCATCAACCTTGTGGGCACCTAATTCCATTCAATATCATCCAGAGGAAGGGGTCCAATCGTGCCGAGAGCTATTATCTTAGCGTTCACTCGTTACCCGAGAGTTCCGCTTAGTGGCAACATGCCAAGTCCAGTAGCTAGAATTAACCTTTCGATTATGTTGTGTAGGTAAAGTTTAAAAATCTAATAAATCCCACAACTCTTGTATGAAGTGTTTTAACTTTAAGATTTGTGAATATTCGTAGATACTCTGTGCCTATATTGTCTTTGAGAAATTATATAATTGTTGAAGCTATGGTCATGGTTAAAGCTATGGTCATCTTTGGATTTGTTTGTGTGGGCATAGAAAAGTAATCACGGCAATGGAACTGAAAATGAGAGAAGCTATAGTAATCCAAACATAGATAATTTAATCACAGAGTGCACAGTATGCGGTGGACACAACAATAGTATATGACACAGTGTTCATACTCAATGATAAAAATTATAGCAAGTTGAAAGAATAACTTTGGCGTAAATCACATGTAGACAGACATTTGTTGATGCGTTTCGAACCAACTAGTGTGGTTCATCGTTAGGACAAGTTGAAGAAACAGATCCAGCTTAGCATGTTAAATAGTCTAAGCAGAGTCTCCAATGGCTAAATTGACTAACTGCTAATTTTAATCTTATAACCCAAGACAAATTATTATTTATAATTTAATATTATATTTTTTTTTCTGATTTTATATATATATATAATATATATATATTATTATATATAAATATTAATAATAATTATTAAATAATTAAATTCATAAATAAATTATCTTTTAATCCTAACTTTATCTTAATAATCTAATATTATATTTAATTTAATATATATTATATTATATATATATATATATATATATATATATATATATATATATAATAATTTAATTAATTATTAATTTAATTTTTTTAAGCCAACTATTGAAATTATTTCATTTATTTATATTATTTTACCTAATTTGCTTATTCATAAATAATAATAATAAAAAGCAGTTGTCTATAACGCGACTTTTTGAAAGCCTTTCCGGCAGATTTTTCCGGTCAAAATCCGGCAGCAATTCATTGGAATCCCAAGTTTGATAGCTAGTTTCTGCACAATCAATGGCTCCCAGGGGTTTTCCAGGGCGCTGAATCCAAATATGCAGTTAAAAAACCATTTTAACTGCTAAAAATCAAGATTTAACCTCATTTCTTCCGCCGGATTCCGTCACCGGAATCTCCAAAAAGTCGCATTATAGACAACTCCATAATAAAAATAATATTAAAAAGTAATAATAATATTAAATTAATAAATAATAATTTGCCCTGGGTCCTAAGATCAAAATTAGCCGTTAGTCAATTTAGCTGTTGGAGACTTTGCTCAGACTATTTAACATGCTAAGTTGGATCTGTTTCTTCAACTTGTCCTCACGATGAACCACACTAGTTGGTTCGAAATGCGTCGACAAATGTCTGTCTACATGTGATTTACGCCAAAGTTATTCTTTCAACTATTATGGATCACAGAAGCCTCAATTCAACTATTATAGCAGGTCTCATGTGAAATATGATCCCGACAACCTTATTAAGGTACCAGAGTTTGTAACTAAGGTTCCAGAGTTTATAACTAGTTCTGATATCAAAGTGTAATGCTTATTTTAATTAATTTATCCAAAAGAATTGGAATTGTTGCTTAAATTATGCCAATCCAGACAGTGAAAATTTGAAACCAATTGAAAGGGTTTTGGACTGTGGTTGTTCCCATTGCTCCAGTTACCAAAAAGCCTTTTACCTCTCAACCTATCTACGGTCTACCTATACAGTCCCCACCCAAAATTCCAAGAACAATCAGACTTAATCTCTATATCTATGTTGGAAATTTCTCTCCTGTCTCGCATTCCCCCCTTCTGGCCTCTTCGACTACCTTATACGCTCAAAGCCACTATCTCCCAACCTCCTTGTTGTCAACCTCCTTCCACCATCTCTTGATTCTTTTCACTATCACTCTCCTACCTTCTCGGCCCTTCTCTCCTTTTCGTTAGAGGCAGTCATTATATAACTAAGATATATTCCATTGAGTTTGGTTATTTTACCTTTAATATTTATGTTTGTCGATTAATTTTTTTTCTATAAATTTTATTTAGGGAATTACATTTATTCAAACATCTATGTCCTTTAACCTTTTGATATATCTATTATTATTATAGGGAATTACATTTATTCAAACATCTATGTCCTTTAACCTTTTGATATATCTATTATTATTATATATGTATTTTGTAAATTAAAATATATAATTATTTTGGCTAGTATATAAAACAAATAATATATATTTTAATTCTTTTTTTATTTTATACAATCTTTTGTATTTATTGATATGTATACTATTTGAATAATGCTTTGATTAGTGTCATTTATAGTGTTGGTGTACTTAATAAGTACCCCACTCGATATATTCATTACCTTCTGGTGAATTAGGTATTTACCTAGTACTTCAACAATTAATTTGTTATCTTGTATTTAGACGTGTTCAATATTAGCTAGTAGGTATACTAGTGTAGTACATATGTTGCATGCATATGTAGCTATCATATGCATGCCTCTTATACACGCTAATATTCGCATTCTGTTGGTAATTGTAGGTGGGTCATTACAGAGACAAGTAAGCAAAGGACAACCAAAGGAAAGCAAGGGAAAACAAGGAAAATGTTGGAAGAGTAGATATAACAGGAAGACATTGAAGGTATGAAGTTGCATGTGTGATTTCATGGTTGAGATTTGGATGCATGGTACATGCATTTGGTTATTTGGTTACTTTGTTGTAATTGGCATGGGATTTTCCTGGATTGACAATGGTTTTCAATCTTGCCTTATCATTTCCTGGATAGTCATAGTGTTGTAGGTTCCTTATTTGTTTTAAGCTTTAGATGGTCGATAGACTTTGGATCCCGGTGAGGTGGTCTCGGGAAATTACCAAGGGTCAAGGGTGGAGATGGACTTTCTCCTAGAACTCTTAAAGGATGGGTAGAGATAGGAAAATTCCTCTAGGTATGGTGAAGAAATTTGGAGGCATCCAAACTTGTTTTGTGTTAGTGATTTCTAGATTGGTTTAGCTAAAATCACTATGGTTGAGGGTTGAGGTGGTTTGGCCTTCGGAACCCATAATTGGTTATGTTTTGATTTATCCCATGAGATCCCACATTCATGCTTGGAATATGGCACGGGAGTGATTGGCTGAAAGAGATATTTGGTTCAACCCAATCTATGGCCAGGTGCATTAGGGAAGTTTTGAGGTCTAAAATGGGCCTCCTAAGAAAATGTACAACCAAAATAAACTTTATAAGAACCAATAGGATTCAAGATGATGATGTCAACCATGGGGGATTATTCACCATTTTTGAAATAAAAAATTTAAAAAATATTAAAAAATAATAAAATAATAACTATTTTTTTCAACTCGTATTTTCAACTTATCTCCCTAAGGTTTTACTCAAATTTCAAGCAGGAGTACTCATTCAATGAAAATTTTGATTCCTCATCCAAGGAGTACCCATGTTGCATACTTTCGATAGACCCTGTGACACGAAAAATGAGAAATACATGAAAAACGTGATTGCAATCATGTTTTTCATGTATTTCTCATTTTTCATGTAGCAGGGTCCATCAAAAGTATGCAACATGGGTACTCCTTGGATGAGGAATCAAATTCTTCATCTAATGAGTACTCCCACTTGAAATTAGAGTAAACCCATAGGGAGATAAGTTGAAAATACAAGTTGAAAAAATAGTTTTTTCTTTTAACCCTTTAAAATTTGATGATGTAATCTAATCTTATTTTATTATTTCCACTATTATTTTATAATTTCCTTAGGAGGTCCATTTTAGACCTCAAAATTACCCTAATGGTATGTGGAAGTCCCGTACTTTGTTGCCATTTTCATATGTTAATATGAGTTACTTCCTTATTGTGATCAATGAGCACATCTGTTGATTATTGTGGTGATTTTATGACTAGTTTGTCATGGATTTATTTGAGTTAAATGACGTTTATATGCATGGTCAAATGTTGTTCTTTTGTTATGGATCTTATTCATGATTTGATAAGCTATTTAATGTTCTTATGAATGCATGGGCTAACTATTGTTGTTGCAGCTAGTTTGAGAGGGCATTGAACCTTCTTGTTGATTCCTTTATGAAGTTAAGTAAACACTGAACATATATGAATTCATGAACTGCAAATACTATGTTTACCATGTGTTTGATGAAATGTTCTCATGTGTTTGGAATCTTTTGAGCAAGATCTAGCCTTAGTACTTTTCATATAGACTTGTCATCACCTTAAACTTGATTCTGGAAAATTTTGGTTCGTTCTATGCAGTGGCTTGTAGGTTAGCCCTAAAAATGTGGCACTCATTTCGTGGTCACGTGCATCAAACAAGGAAATTTCAGCTGCAACCATATGGAGGGAGGGTTGTGCATGCAGGTGGAGCCATCAAACTGCACTCATAGTGGCTTATGTGTACGACTGGGTTGTGAGATCAATTAAAAGGAAGTTCTAGCTTGGGATATGATCACTAGGGGTTGTGTTCTAACACCTAGGTTATTTTATGGCCCTGAGAGGTTTCAGTAAGTTTATGGTTAGTACACCCCACTTCCATAACTGGAACTTGGATTTTGGGTCACGTCATAGTAACTCTCAGCTCATGCTTACGTAGAGAGCCTGTAAAAGCAGGAAAATGTGGGATGGGGTGGTTACAAAATGATCCAGCAAACAGGGTCCTTATTAGGTCTGATATGCTAAGAGAAATAGAGTAACAAATGAAGGTCATCAAACTAAATTTAAATGTGGCACAAGACAAGCAGAACATCTATGTGAATTACCATAGGGTGCATAAGGAATTCTGAATTGGGGAACATGTTTACTTGAGAATCATACCTAAGAAGAGTTCCTTGAAGATTGGGTCATGTGCCAAGTTGGCACCATGGTTTTGTGGGAATTTTGAGATCCTTGAAAGGATTGGACCAATGGCCTATTTATTTTCCTTACCACCATCGGTGAAATTCCATGACGTTTTCCATGTTTCATTTCTTAAAATATATGTACAGGACACTAATCATGTTATTGATTGGTCTATGTTACAGGTGGAATGAGAGGGAGAGTTCCAGTCATAACCACTATGAATTTTGGATCAGAGACAAGTCATGCTCCAAAACTGAGTAATAGAGCTGACCAAAGTGCACTAGAGGCACTTTGGGCCCAGGGAAGCCATGTGGGAAATGGATTACCAGATGAGGGCCGCATATTTGTTCCTATTTGTTGAGTAAATAAAATCATAAATGCATTGTAACAGGGGCCTAATTCCTCAAGGAACAACGCAATGAAATAGGATATTGAAGGGTAGGAAAATTGGCTAAGTATTGGCTAGAGTTAGTTAGTCAGGTAGAGGGATAAACTATAAACTTGCATAGGTTTCTCAAGATTGAGCAAGAATTATGTTTCTTATCTATTATTTGATTAATGCAATACAGATAGGAAGGGGTTTTGAGTAGTTTTTTCCCCTAGAAAAATATCTATGTATGTATGTTGAATCTTTCTGGATGTTTATGATATCTTTTCTCAATCGTGAATTACTTTTCGCAGATGAGTAGAATAGATTTGAGTCTTATGATTTATTAAATTTCATGAGTAGTTTCATATCTACATAGAATTTCTACATGGTTTTAGAGTAGGAATCACAGTAGAATGAACAATTTGAAGTTATTATTGCAGGAGGATCGAATTTGCAGGATCATTTTTTTCAGAGCTCGCAAGATGGCTTTCTATGGACTAAGGCTTGAGTATGCCCTTGAGGTAATCTTGAATTATGTTTCTTGGAAGGACCTCATGGAGGCAGTACTGGAAGATAATGGGTTGAAGGAATTCATTGATAATGATATCCAGAAAATGGAAGAATCTGATGCTCAGAATCTAACAAATTGGAAGAAGCATGTTTCCAAGGTGAGGAGGATCATATTGGAGGGAGTATGATACCATATTGTCTCTAATATCCACAGGAAAGAGAATCCATATGCAATGTGTCAAGAAATGATAGATCTATTCCATAACACTAGTGAGAACAGGAAGTTGGCGCCCAAGGACAAGCTTTGAAATATCAAGATGCAAAAGAATGACACAATACCATAGTACCTCAGCAAGTTGACACAATGTCGTGATGAAATTGGTCAAGTTGGTGTTACTATAGCAAAGGATGATCTAGTAAGCCTAGACCTTCTAGGCCTTCCCAAGAGATGGCACAACTACCAAGATTTGGTGAATAGGAGGGAGAAACTACCAAATTGGGAACGTCTTTGGTCTAATTTTGTATAGGGTGAGATAAGGCGAAATATCAGAGATGGGACCTCATCCAAAGAAGAGGAAGAGTACTTTGCATTAGTCAGAAAAGGAATGAAGGCCAAGGGGAATAATTCCCAAGGTGAGGTTTATTCCAGCCAATGGGGCAGTAAGAAATACTTGTCCAAAATAAGTGTCCACACGAGAAGGAAAGAAAAAAGGAGTCTATAGTAGCTACAGCAGGTGAAGCTTTGGCTTCACAGTTCGAGCTTGATTTCACTCTCATTACACGCATGGAAAGCACAGTGATGGGGAGTGTGTGGTATCTGGATTTGAGTGCCTCATTCCACATGATGGGGAATAGAGAATTCTTCAGTGACTGGGAGGAGAAAGACCTCAAGATGAACATTGAGTTTGGAGACGATTGAAGGTACAGTGTTAACAGGATTGGTACTGTAATATTTAAGAGGGATTCAGGATCCCCTCTTCGACTCAAATATGTTATGTTCGTGTCGGTTCTGAAGAATAATCTCGTCTTCATAACAATGTTGGAATAATTTGGTTACGATGTATCTTCAGTAAAGGTAAAGCCTTTATGTGGCACATATTTGTGGGACAGGTGAAGTAATTCAGTGAGCGAGTTAAGAAATTTTATGCACTTGAGGTAGAATATGCATGCAAAGCCTTGAGGGGCAAGGTAAGGGTTAGAGTCATGGTCATTGAGAGAGAGCATAATTTACCTCTCAAAATGGAGCCTCAGAAGCAGCCTTGGGAAGTTGTGGAGTATCCACAAATGGAGAGGTGGGGAGGAGGAAGAGTGGAGACATCCACTAAAGCAGAGACCTCTAGTAGGGGGAGAGTTCGAGCTAAGTGGGCAGAAGGATCACATGCAACCATACCTCCAAGTGTGAGGTGGGGTGATGTGAAGCCCTAGTCCAAGAGTTTCAGAAATTTGGGCAGGGTCCATTGAGGTGTTTTTTTTGTCTCATGGATCATTACCTTTGCTACGAGGGCCCACAGTATTCAATAGCAGGAGGATCAATGTCAATCAAATACTAAGGAGTGCATAGGAGTGCTAACAGTAGAGCAGGAGGCTCAATAGCAGAGTCAGCAACAATACAGTTTTCCCAGTGGACAGTTGCATATTGATTCAATGTTACTTTTTTTATTTTTTGGATGCTTATTAGTTGCAGATGTTGTAGTAGCAGAAGAAATAGAGAGAATCGTTGCATGCAGTACACTCCAAAGGTGTTGGATCGGGGTATATGTGAATCCCTTTTCTTGCTAAGAGGGAGTGTTGAAAAATGCAGCAAGAAATTTTTATTTTTATTTTTCCTTAGTCAAATTGAGAAAAATAAAAATTCCACATCAACAGACATATTGGATGAGTTAATTGAGGTGACATGGTTGTTATCACTTAGTTATCTTAGTTAATTTTAGTTAAGGGCATGAATTTTAGTTCTATGCAGTGATTCCTAAAATCAAGGAGCCTAGGTTGAGCTAATTTTAGTTGTAGCAATTTAATTTAGTTAAATTGAGTTACGATCAGCTAAATTAGTTCCAATTGATGGAGGAACTAGTGGAAGGTCAAGTAGTGGGTTGTGACTTCATTGATAAACTAGTTAACTAATCAATCAACCTAAATTAACTCATGCATGCAAAGAACTCGAATTACCCAATTGAGATGAAGAGTTAAGGGCAGTGTAGTATCATTTGTAGAGTATTTTGAAGTGTACAGGTGGTGCATGCAGTCAACGATTTACCAAAAGGAATTGCGCAACTGAGATTGAGGAATTTCACAATTAATAGGGGCCTAATTCCTTAAGGAACAATGCAAGGAAATAGGAGCTTAGAGGATAGGAAAATTGGCTAACTATTTTCAAGAGTCAGTTAATCAGGCAGAGGGATAGACTATACACTTGTAGATGTTGCTCAGGATTGAGCAAGCATTATATTTCTTCTATATTCTTTGATTAATACAATATAGATTGGAAGGGATTTTGAGAATTTTATTTCCCCTAGATAAATATCTGTGTATGTGTGTTGAATGTTTGTGCATGCTTATCAAGGAAAAATTTAGGGCTAATATTCGTAGGTGGGCTAATTTTCCATGTTTTTTCCAAAAAAACGATTCTCCAATTACCATTTTTTCTAAAATGATTGGTCCAAATTTTATATTACACCATTATTTTACCTTAAAAATCACCAAAATATTATATTGATTATTATAAAATCATTGGAAATCTAAATATTCCTACAAAAATATCAACAAAAAATTTATAATTTTCATATTAGGGACTAGCAAGATTCTCCGAGGTTTCTAAAATTTAAGATAAACTTCCATTCTTAAAATTTTCTTTGATGTTTTTGATATGTGTTCTCGATCATGAATTGATTTCTCATATGAGTAGAGTAGATTTCAGTCTCATGATTTAGTAAATTTCATGAGAAGTTTCAGATCTACATAAAATTTCTACACCTGGCATGTATGGGTAAGTCCCAAAACCATGCCTTATGTTTCTATCATTGATCCTAATTGGATCCTAAAAATCTCTAAGTTTTCATGACTATTTCAAATTAGGATAAAAGATTCAAGTCCTAATGACTAACTGGATTTGACAGGTCAAAAAGCAAGATGACAGGGGATTTGACGTTCGATGTGGATGATGAGTTGGCAAATGATTCGTGTTCGCGGGCGATCTTGAAGAAAACATATTTAATAGCCATTCGAGCATGATTCAGGGAATCTGACACCCAGTTCGTTAGAAAAACAGGTGGCCACCTCCCTGTGAGGCATTACCCAGTGATGATGACACATAGCAGAGGAATTCGAACGGACAGAGGAAAGGAAACCAAAAGGCCAGGAAGCGGAAACAAGTAGTCAGAGAGCAGACTGGCTTTAAAGTCATGAATTGATAGGAGCAGAGAGGGGCACATACAGAGACACAAGAATCTAATAACAGAGAACAGAAAGTAGAAGCCGAGCTGACCTAAAGGTAACATCGAGCCAGATAGAGCCAGAGAGAATCAAAGAGTCTATGTACTCCATTAAAGGCTTGAGAGGTTCAAGCAAGCTCCTCGGAATAGGCCTATCATACTACTGTGACCCTCAGAGGTCGAGTTTCAGTAAGGAGAGTCTGTGCACTCCATTCCTACTGACCTCATTCTATTTAGTGAGTCTCGAATCGAGCTCACTATTGTAAAAACTCTGCTTAAAAACATAATAGAGAGGCCACCACTGAAAGGATGGACTAGGAGATGTAGCCCAGGAGCATTGGGTGAACTCCTTATTAAACTTGTTTTGTTTACATGTTTGACTATTATGTTTTCTCTGATTGCCTCAATGTCTATGTATTCTAGCAATCTTATCGATCTATTGCATAAGTAACATAGGCACATCCATGCACATGAGCCTGTAATACCTTTCATTCTTTATCCTAGATAAATTCCAGGTTAAGTGGTATCAGAGCTCTAGGTTACTAAGGTTAGACAAGCTTGTGCTGGATTTTGTTGTTGGATGCTAACTAGATCAAAGCTTAAATTAGGAGAAAGAGAATTGGCTGAAACTATCCTAGAATTTGGAAGAGTCTATTCTAAGAGGAAAATGTCTAGAGAAAATGCCTTGGAATTAGACCCCCAGTTCATGGATAGTTTTATGACCCTAAAATCCATGGTGCAGGAAATGTATAGGGACTATAAGAAACATAGAGATGAAGATGCATCAAGCTCCAAACAAGACAAAGGAGTAGAAGAATCTCTCCTCCATGACCACTCCAAAGGAAAAGGGAAAGAAGAAAAATTCCTCACACCTCCTAATAGCCCTGAAAATAAAAAGAAGACATCTTTGATTAAATTAGATGTTAAATTTGATTTGCCAATATATGATGGAGAGTTGAATGCAGAGAAGCTAGATAATTGGATCAGACAGATTGATGCTTATTGCAGAGTGCAGAGCATTGACTCAGACAAGAGTAACATTCAACTGGCCAGCCTATGCCTTGGAGGCACTGCCTTAGTATGGTGGGAAGGCAAGACACAAGCTGACATGAAGAAACATAGTAAGATTCTTTCTGTCTGGAGTGAATTTGTTTCTGCAATTAAAAATAAATTCTATCCACTAGCCTACATGCAGCAAGCCATGATGAGCTGGAAAACTCTTTGACAACCAAAAGGCCAAAGTGTACAAGGTTACACTCAAGAATTTAGGAAAAGAGCTTTGATTCTAGGAATTTCTTTAGACTCGCCTGAGACTCTGTTAAAGTATATAAGTGGTCTACACAGCTACATGAGGCACACTATCCTCATGTTTAATCCCACTAGTATAGATGAATTATCCATTCAGGCTACGCATCTCGAAGCTAGAGGTAAGAATGGGAACCCAGAAGTTGGGGGATCATCCAAACCACTGCAAGCAAGAATAAGGAGAAAAGAAAACATAAATGGAAAGAGAGGAAGAAAAACCTTGTACAGAAAAGCAAGTCTTCATGCACTCACTGTAAGAAGGATGGGCATGATGATGAACACTGTTGGATTTTGCATCTAGACCTAAAACCTAAGAAGTTTGAGGGAAAGAAGAAGAAGACTGTTGTAGCTATTCAAAAAGATTTGGGATCAGACTCAGGAGATGAAGCAACAATCATAGCCACAGGTATAAAAGTTAAAAATTCTAAAGCATCTAATAGTAATTCTACACAATCTACTGATAATGAAGAAAATGAGAGAAAAAGACGTGAGCTTTTTCATATTCGAGTTATTTCCAATCATCAAAAGATTGATACTTTGTTTGATAGTGGCTCACAAGTAAATTTAATTTCTGAATCAATTGTAAAGAAGTTGGGATTACTAACGACACCTCACAAGAAACCATATCCATTAGGTTGGCTATGTGATAGAGAAAAGCTACAAGTGACTAGACAATGTAAACTTAAGCTTTCTTTCGGGTCAGCATTTGTGGATGAGGTTGAGTTAGATATAGTTCCTTTGGATATATGTGGAATTGTTTTAGGAAGTCCTTACTTGTATGATAGAAAATTTATTTTCTATAGAGCTGAGAACAAGTATCTACTCGTTAAGGATGGAATCGAATGTATTATAAGAGCTCATAAGCTCAAGAATAATTGTACTCTCATAAATTCAAGGCAGATGAAACGAATTGTAAATTCAAGCAAACAATTTTTACCGATGGTTGTAAAGGAAAAGAAACCTGATAAAACCAATGTATTTGAGGGCTGTGATGCTAAATAGCAAGTTGATTTAGAAAAAGTTGTTTCAAAATATGATGTATTGTTTCAAGAACCTAAAGGTCTGGCACGCAAAAAGGAAATAGTGCATGATATTAATTTGCACCAAGATGCTCCATTGCCTAACATCGAAATGTACAGGTTGTCCACTTTAGAGAATGCAGAAATCAAGAAGCAGGTACAGGAGTTTCTCAAGAAAGGGTTCATCAGACCTAGCACATCACCATGTGGGTCTCCAATTTTTTTGGTGAAAAAGAAAGATGGGTCGTGGAGAATGTGCATTGATTATCGAGCACTGAATAAGATAACGATAAAAAAATTGTTATCCCCTTCCTTGCATAGATGATCTATTAGATCAGTTAAAAGAAGTTGTTTATTTTTCCAAGTTAGACTTGCATGGTGGCTATCATCAGGTCAGAGTTGCAGAGCAAGATGCATGGAAGACTGCTTTCAAAACAAAGCAGGGATTGTATGAGTGGTTGGTTATGCCTTTTGGCTTAACTATTGCTCCTGCTACTTTCATGAGAGTAATGAATGATGTACTCAGACCTTTTCTTGATGATTTTGTTATTGTATACCTGGATGACATTCTTATATTTATAAAAACGTGGGAAGAACATTTAAAGCATGTTAAGCATACACTGGATGTTTTGAAAAGAGAAAAACTTTATGTTAAACTCTCAAAATGTGAATTTGGCAAAACATCTTTGAATTATTTGGGACATATAGTAGGGGGTGGTGAATTGAAGATAGATCCCTCTAAGGTTGCAGTCACTGTAAAGTGGCCTAAACCCAAATCTGCTACAGAAGTTAGAAGCTTCTTAGGAGCAGCACAATATTGGAGAAAGTTTATTTCTAACTTTTCCTTAATTGCAACTCACTTACATGCTTTAACAGGACTGAACAAGGTGTTTCAGTGGGGAGGCAAACAACAGAAAGCCTTTGACACCTTGAAAGAAAAGATTAGTACAACACCATTACTAGCACTGGCCAATCTTCAAAGACCATTTGAGATTGAAACAGATGCCAGTGACTATGCTATGGTAGTAGTGTTGATGCAGCACAGTAAACCCATACGTTATCATTCTGAGACATTTAATTCTGCAGTAGTTAACTATCCTACATATGATAAAGAATTGTATGCATTAGTATAGAGTGTGAAAAAGTGGAAACATTACTTAATGGGAAAAGAGACAGTTATACATACTGATCATCGACCACTTCAATATCTACACTCCCAAACTAAGTTTCAGCAATCAAGACACTATAGATGGGTGGGTTTTCTACAACAATTTCATTTAGTCATCAGATATAAAAAGGGCATACACAATAAAGTTGCAGATATGTTATCTAGACCAACTATAAATGCATCTACTATACTTAAGCATAATTCAGTATTGCATGAAAGCTACATTGAACAATATGCTCAAGATATAGATTTTAAAGATGTATATGCAACTTTGAGTCAAGGAAAATGGGTAGAAGAATTGGATTATCATATTAAGGACCAACTCTTGTATCATTTTGGGAAGCTATGCATTCCACAAACTGAAAGACTAAAGATAATTCGAGAAGCACACACTTCTCTAATATCAGGTCACTTTGGTGTAAGTAAAACGGTTGTACAGCTGCAAAGATTTTGTTATTGGCCGAAAATTAATGAGACAGTTTCTAGATATGTAACAGGGTGTACCATGTGTGCTAAAAGCAAGCCCAGCAATAGAAAACTTGGTTTGTACACTCCACTACCAGTTCCTTCTCATCCTTGGTAAAGTGTTTCCATGGACTTTATTGGAGGACTGCCTAAATCTAGGAAAGGTCATGACTATTTATATGTTGTTGTGGATAGATTCAGCAAAATGTGTATTTTAATACCTTGTAACAAACAGATAAAAACTGAACAAACTGCAAAGATGTTCTTTCAGCATGTATGGGTTCATTTTGGATTACCCCACTTCCTTAATATCTAATCGAGATACCCAATTTGTTGGTAAGTTTTGGTCAAGCTTGTGGGAATTAAAAGACACCAGGCTAAAGAAAAGCACAGCTTTTCATCCGCAAACAGATGGCCAAACAGAAGTGGTCAACAGGACAGTGATCCAGTTGCTCAGAGGCTATTGCAGCGAGCATCCCAAACTTTGGGATGAACATTTATGTTATGTGCAACATTCTTACAACCGAGCTAAACATTCTTATACACAGATATCTCCTTTTGAGACATGTTTTGGTTTCACCCCAAGGTCTCCCTTCAATTTTGTCTTTGTTAAAGACATAGTAGTTGATGGACACATTGATGTGGAAAAGGCAACCAAGTTCATTGAACAAATCCAATAGATTCACTAGGTAGTACAGGAACAGCTGGAAAAGAGCCAAGCCAAGTACAAGGCAAGGCATGACAAGCATCGGATGGAGCATAGTTTCCAAGTTGGTGATCAAGTCTGGTTGTATATCTGCAAAGATCGAATGTAAGGAGGAGGTAAGAAGCTGAAGCCAATTATGTATGGACCTTTCAAGATACTTGAGAAAATTGGTGAGAATGCTTTTCACCTTGATCTACCAGCTTACATGCACATCTACTCAATTGTTAATGCAGACAGCTTGAGACTATTTGAACCTTCATTAATTGAAGATCCCAAAGAGCAAAGTCAACTGCCTTCTCTTGATGATCTGTTACCTGAATATCTTAATGAGTTGCAAGAAGATGTAGTTCTGGACAGGAAGGTAAGAACTACATGCAGAGGTGACGTTGAGTACCTCAGGGTCGGACTCAAAGGTTCAAATCCAAGCAGTGCGAAATGGATAGAAGTTGAGCAAGCGAGGAAGCAATACCCTCACATGATTGATGCTTGAAAGAAAAGCAACTTTTGGTGGTCCAAAATCTTTTTCAGTGGGAAGGCCGTGATCCGAATTGGATCCTAAAACTCTCTAAGTTTTCATGACTGTTTCAAATTATGTTAAAAGATTCAAGTCCTAGAAAATATTGAAACTATCAGAAGGAATCCTCATAACAATTGCAGTT
Organism: Pinus taeda; assembly: GCA_000404065.3. NCBI lineage: Eukaryota > Viridiplantae > Streptophyta > Pinopsida > Pinales > Pinaceae > Pinus > Pinus taeda. Next base: position 82,423 of record APFE031287337.1, read on the forward strand.
GTGGCCAGAGCGGAGCGACGAGGACCTTCGGTCGAGCGCATAGACCCTTCGCCCATGGCAAAGCGCAAAGGCACAAAACTGGCAAAACCAGAGGCTAATTCAAGAAATAGAGGTGGATTATGATACGCGATTAGTACTAATCACGTATCACAGGGCGTCCCCCTTAGTGAAGGAAAGCACCGAAACGCTCAGACCCGAAAACGCTATAAAACTTGGAAAAGTAATTGTTTTGGTTCCGTAGCACAGATTCCCAAAAACCGATAGAATATTAGAAGGCTTCGAGGTAGTAAGTAGTTTTGACTGAGTCCCGCCCGATGCCACACATTGAGCGACACGCGTCCGACGGAAGAGAGAAAAAACCGCCTGCATGGGACGGGTAAACGTCATGCGACTTGTCCGCCCGATATGAAGGATGACCGTAGGATCTAGGGGGTCTAGATCGATGGCGAAGATATGTCCTGATGACTGACCGGATTTGACAAGTCAAAAGGCAAGATGACACGCTATTTTATGTCTGACATGGATAATGATTTGGCAAACGATTCGTGTTCACGGGAGATCTTGAAGCAAATAGATTTAACATCCATTCAAGTATGATTAAGGGAATCTGGAACCTAGTTTGTTAGAAAAATAGGTGGCCACCTCCCTGCGAGGCGTTACCCAGTGACGATGACACAAAGCAGAGGAATTCGAACGGACAGAGGAAAGGAAACCAGAAGGCCAAGAAGCGGAAACAAGCAGTCAAAGAGAACACTGGCTTTAAAGCCATGAACTGACAAAAGCAGAGAGGGGCACATATAGAGACACAAGAAGCTAATAGCAGAGAATCAAGAGTAGAATCTGAGCTGACCTGAAGGCAGCATCGAGCTAGATAGAACTAGAGAGAGTCAGAGAGTCTATGTACTCCACTGAAGGCTTGAGCGGTTCAAGCAAGCTCCTCAAAATAGACCTGTCATACTACTGTGACCCTCAGAGGTTGAGTTTCAGTAAAGAGAGTCTATGCACTCCATTCCTACTGACCTCATTCTGTTTAGTGAGTCTCGAATCGAGCTCACTGTTGTAAAAACTCTGCTTGAAAACATAATAGAGAGGCCACCACTGAAAGGTTGAACCAGGAGACATAGCCCAGAAGCATTGGGTGAACTCCTTATTAAACTTGTTTTGTTTAAATGTTTGACTGTTATGTTTTCTCTGATTACCTTAATGTCTATGTATTCTAGCAATCTTATCGATTCATTGCATAAGTAACATAGGCACATCCATGCACATGAGTCTGTAATACCTTTCATTCTTTATCTTGGATAAATTCCAAATCAATCATCAAGAACACTAAGATGGTAATCTTGCGGAAAGATCATTAGGGAAAACACTAGAGCGTGCTTGATAAGACTTTATTAGAACATTTGTAGAACCACCATAGCCAATCCATGGTTGTAATCCTTTGCAAAACGTTCAAAGTGGGTTATATTGGACCAGGTATCGAACATAACCATCGTAGGTTTCCTCGACTAGGAAAACTCATCTATGCGCACAAGAGGGCCTTCCTTCCCTTGTTGTAGCTAAACTTATGTCACTTGTAGAGTGAGTCAACCTTCAAAGTGAATTATTTATAAGAAACCTTATCGCCAATTAGTGTCTCTCCTCAAGCATCATGACCAGATGCATAACCATGACCATTGAAAAGGGGGAGTTTGTTCATGGATGACATGACCGAAAGATTTCTCTTTCGGAAGCTCACAAAGGTTGCATGGAAGGAACACCCCAGCTAACGTGGACAAGGCTAGCGTGGAAGGGCCTAAAACATGGAGTAGTTCGGATGATGTGGAGTCGTGCATTGGCCAACTGAAGGACCAATCCCATTTAAAGCTATCCTATCGCAACTTTAGGAGGTTTAAGGCAAGCCTGCATAGACATAAATTTTAGTGGCAACCAATGGGAACTTTCATGTCCTAAAGTCTCTCTTCCAGAGGTGGCTTCGTGTAATGCTAAAGGGTGAGCTAGGATGACTCAATGCTAGGTTTTCATGGCAGGAGTAAGGCTACCAGAACTGTTAAGTGGGAGCATGATGCTATGGACCAACCAGAGGCATAAACAATGTGGTGGTGTGGACATGTTGGGACACGTAAGCCTAGAGGTCAAAACTCAAAAGTTTAGCATATAGTGAGTTTAAATGGGTGTTGGATGATGTGAACCTAGACTGTGGTGGCATACCCATGAGCCGGATCTATTTTTTATTGGTGCAAGGATGGTCCTACCATCTGAATTAGCTCAGAAGGTCGTTCCCAAAGTAGCTCATGATCGCAAAAAATGAAAAGGGTCATGTAACAGAACCTGGGAGATGAGAATCTTTCCTTCAATTAACGACTCATATAATTATGATAATATGCGTGCATGGTTATATGATAACACACAGTAGGGGTGCATGGGTAGGAATATATATGTATATATACTAATTAATGGTGATGGCCCAAACCAAGAACGAGTCAAGAGCTAGTATGCCATTGCCAAGTGACACAAGCTTGGATAGCCACGTGGTCATTCTGATGTGTTGAAGCCTTCTGATTCATCAAAAATTCAAGTGATCATCTCTTGATTCAAAGGTAGGATTATAGTAAAATTTTATATCACCTAAATCGTCTTGATGAGATTCATGCAACAATGATGTTTATTTGAAGCTTTGAGCTAGTTGAAAATATCAAAATTTTTAGACCCCATTTCCATAATAGCACCTTGGATCTTGGGTTAGCAAAGCAACCATGTCCTCTTAACCAGGTTTTATGGTGGGGATTAGGAGGGGGTGTGTTACAAATTTCTTCACAAGGGGCTTGTATTCTAACAAGATATTACTAATTGAAGAAGAGGTCTCCATAGTTTGGAGTTCGAATAATTCTATAGGATAGGTTATAGCTAGACATGAATTTGAATAAATTGTTTTTCCCTCTCTAGATCACAAAAATATTTGGTGGCATGGGAAATTATGGAAGTGGAACTTCCTACAAAGATGTTTTTATTGGCTCACTCTAGGTAATTGTATTCTCATGCGAGATAACCTTCAAAAAAGGGGATTCATTGGTCCAAATGTTTGTAGTCATTGTAATGATGAGCTAGAATCAGTGGACCATCTATTTGTACATTGCACCTTTATAAAGGATGTCTAGAATGATACTGTAAATGTTCTAAGTCCACAAGTCATTGGACCTTCCTTTTCTTTTGAATAGTGTCTACATTTATGGGATTAAAAAATGAGTAAACATAAAATTATGCCAATATTTATAGCCTTGGGAATCTAGAAATTGTGAAATAAAACCATTTTTGAAAATCTTCCCTACAAGCATGAATAGTTAATACACAAGATTGTGGGCTACTTTGAGGAATTTTTGCAAATTCCAACATCCAAGTGTGTCAAAAATATAAGCTATCATTTGCTATCATATTCTTTCTTTGTTGGGTTCTTTGATGGTGCATCTCAAGAAAGTTTATGTGTTGTGGGTTCCTTTATCAAACTCTTAAGAATTCACTCATTCTAGATTTTCATGAATATAGGATCAGGCACAAACACTAAGGCATAAACAATTTCTTGTTGGGAACTTCTATTTTTTGGAACTTACAAAAAGGTTTTTTATTTGCAAGTATATAGTGATTCAAAATAAATAATTTATTGGTTGACAAGATTTTCAAATCTATAGGTGTTAAACATGTCATTCTAGAAGGACTGGATTATAGATATGAGGAAAAAATTTCAATATCTCTCTTTCTAGCATATTCATAGGGAATGGAACTCTTATGCGGATTCCATATTGAAAAGGGCATTTACTTCAGAAAAAGGCTCCATTTCTTTCCAAGAATGTAAAGGCATCACTTTGATAGGAAGGGGATGACTTGCTCTTCTCTTATGGTTTTTGTATTCCATTGACAAGATTGAGTCTACAGTTTTTTTCTTTCACTTAGAAAGCCATGTTTAAACAATTATTGTAATTATTGTGTTTGATAATGATTCTTAGTCTATTGTGTGCATTTTCTAGATCATTTTTTTTTGTTTGGTTTTGCTAGATTTAGTATGTACTTTATTACTATATATTCAATATTAAAAAATCTTGAGTTTTTTGGTAGATTTTAGCTCTATAAGCTTATTCATAAAACATTTTATAGCTTTCATGGTAGTTGGTTTGATGTTTTGGACAATCCTGGTTATATTTCTTGTGTAGTTCATTTTTTTTGAAGTTAAGCTTCTATTATGGAGAATATGTATGTAACCTTTGTTGTCTTAATGAATAGAAAGGTACATAAATCTTCATTGGAAAAAAAGTATGACCCGGGCCTAATTTGTGTAATAATTATATCCTAATGGGTTCTATATATGTATAGCATCTCATGTTTTGTAATATTTTGTAATTTAGTGTAAACTCCCTTAACATATTTAATCAAAATAATTTATTGATTAAATTTGTTACTTCCTCCTCTTGTTTGGTATAAAATGGCTACACAATCAAAATATTGTATTCATTAAATTTATTATAAAATAGTTAAAAAATAAAAATTAATGTATTGGGTAAATTTTTTACTCCAAATAATTTATTATTTAAATTCATTATAAAATAGCTAAAAATCTAAAAATTTATTAATGTATTGATTAAATTTGTCACTCCATCTTGTTTTACATAAAATGGTTACAAAATTATAGAAATATCAACCATGTCTCTTAAGGGGAGATGGTTGTCTTGGATGTTTCATTAGCAATATTTTTCCACAAGGCATCAAGCCACAAGCTATATGCCGCATACTTGAAGCTTCTTCTTTTTTCTCCCTTTCTCCATTCTAACGACCTCCAGCACTAGCTTGTCCCCTTTGTTCTACCCCTCATCTACCTCCAAATTTTTTCCTCCCCAAGTTTAGTTTCCAATTTAACTCTAACTTGGTCATTACACATGGCCTCTTGTTAGCAATGGATATGGAACAGGAATTAAAAAACTTTTCGAACAGTCCAGTACACAAAAAAATATGTTGTACCCAAGAGGAATATGAACTAGCTTGACATGTCATGCTACACCAAAACCTTAGATGCTCTCTCTACCCTTTTGCAACTTCTTGAGTCTGACACAATTTTGATCCAACAACCTCTACTCACTTTGGTATCATTTCCCCCTGATCCTCCTTCACTCCCTCCTCCATTGGATGGTTTTCCTCATTCATTGACATCTTCCCTCCCTTCACCACATTTCAATTCTGCCACAACAAATTGTACATCTCCTATTCTTCACTTTGTAGCATCCTCTTCAAATCCTATCACAGGAACGAAGCTCATCCTCACAAACAATAGTGGATTTTCGTTTTCTTACCTTAGAATAGGATTGCAACAAGAGCATTGTGCAAGACTGGAATTGGGGTTTGTTAGCTCTTTCCTTAAAAAAATGGTAAGTACATTTCCACCTTGCCAAAGAATTTGTTTACAATCAAAAAGCGTACATGATTCTCTGAGGCCTCCCCATCATCTTTTGGTTTGAAAAGGTACAGGAGGGAATAGGGGGGAAATAGGGAATTTTTTGAACTTGAAGGATCTTTGGAAATAAAATCTAGACAAAAAATGGCTATGAATGTAGATGGAAGTGGATATCAGCATATGACTATTAAGATAAATAAAACCGATATATGAATCACTCACATGGACACAAATGTTTGACTATTGGAACCTTCCATTCCATTTCTTTAAATGTCATTCAAATACCCACCTTAGAGATCAATTCCCCCATTTTGGGCCCCTTTCTTCAACGAATAAAATGGTCTAGAGGAAATTGGCATCAATTTCATCACTAAATGATGAAAAAAGATTAGTTCATAAGTAAACCTAGCTAGTTTTATGATTGACCCATAATTATAGATAGCACCTTCTCAATGGCTTGAGCCTTCCTCGATAATTCCTCCTTATGGTAAGCACACAAACTTCATTATTAATCATTCATGTGCTATAATTAGGATTCAATTAAATTTTCTCATGATATGGTTTCAATTATTCCCTCGATCTATATTTCCCTCCTCCCCTCTTCTTCCCCGACTCCTGCCCCTTCCCCTCCTCGCAAAGTTTTTTCCATCTTCCATTTGAACTTGGATCCCCCAAAACCTGCTAATATCCCAATTCACCAATCCCTTCTCCCTATGATTGATATCTTTCACTTGTCCCAGAACCAAGGGATATTTTGGCTCCACTTATGGACCAACCCCTTCCTTCACCTCTCCCCCCCATAAATTCCCCTAAGCTTCATATTTCCAAAAATCCCCATGAGGTTCACCCTAAGGTCAAACTGAATGATGCCTCCCCTTCAATCAAAGGACTGGCCATTGACCCCATCCTCTTTAATCTTATGGGTGCAAATCACATCTTATAAAAGCATAGAATATATCCATCCTAGACATTAGTCATAGCAAACAATCCACCATCGTGAGGGCCCTTAGAGTAGGGAAATACCCCTCTCCCTCACAATCATTATCATTTCCTCACTTAACTCTTAGGGATTAGGGGGTACCACTAAAATATTAGCCCTCAAAGTACTAGTCCAACTCCACAAAATTGGTATCACATTAATCCAAGAAAGAATTATCGAAGGCTCCAAATTCAAAGGTGCCTTAGAGCCATGGCTAAAAGGATGGTTTTTCACCACAATGGATGCAAATAGTTTATGTGGCAAATTACTATTGGGTTGGAGTCCCTAAGTACATGCCATTAGTTTCACCATATACAACTTTTCAATCTTAGTTACTTTATCTACTAAGTAATTGGGTTGTTTTGTATTTATTATTAACATTTATGGTCCTTGCTTTGATCACAAAGCTTTTTGGAAAATCTATCTAGCTCTGGATTCCTATCGACCCCTTACACAATTACTAAAGAATATTTAAATATAAATCTCACAAATGGAAGTATGGGGTTCCTCACCTTGGGTTGACCGTCTCAACAATTTATTCTCTTCTCTCTTTCTCAAACATCACCTAGTCGATGCGGAACCCCTTAAGATTTATCCCACTAAGGGAAACTTTCATTCGAGTCAAGAATAGATTTTGAAAGGACTAGATCGCTTCCTTACCTCCTTTGAATTTTTCAACACATAAAACATTACTCAATCAAGTACAGTTTAGGAGGAGTCTCTAATCATATCCCCACCTATCTCAAACTGGCTCAAGATTCAGAAAAACGTCCATTTCATTTTCACTACAACCATTTTTAGTTCGCAAAAGAAAGCTTAAAAAATTTAGTCAAGGAGATATGGACTCATATACAACCCTCTTCCTATGAATCATACATGGCCCAATTCTCTTCCAATATGATCTAAAATCCACTTCCAAAAGTTGGTCCTTATGTCATATTAATAAGTAATGAGAGAGACTCAGGGCTATCGAATTGAAGATTCAATTACTATATGATTCTCCTCATAGGCTTACCTCTGCTAAAAAAATCTTTGACTTAAGGTCTCTAGATTAAAAAAGACTTGATATAATAAAGAATGAATTGATTGAATGGAAGCTCAAAATCAAAGCCACTTGGATTAAAGAAGTAGACAAAAACACTAAGTTCTTTCACCACATTTCCTCCTTCATGAGAAATAAAAAATCCATTTGGGAGATAAAGAAACCAGATGGTACTTTCACTCAATCTTTTCAAGAAAATCCATGGAAGGAGTATGACACTGCAAGATGCTTTATATTATAGCCCCATGATGTGTCATTCAAGAAATCCTTGAGGTTTTCTCCCAATCCCATCCTTTCGTAACAAAGGAAATGAATTCAACACTAGAAGAGGAAGTCTTTAAAAAGAAAAATCAAGTCAGTTATATCCTTCATGCAAAGAAGGATGAGTTTGGGGCCGAATTGTCTTCTGGTTGAATTTTACTTGGATTTTATGACATTATCAAGGGTTAACTACTTAAAGTGGTACATGAATCCCAACATTTAGGTAAAATCTTGGGTGCCAAAAAATTCACGTTTCTAGCACTCATTCCAAAAAACATGAAGAGACAACCTTTGAATATCTTAGACCTATCTCATACTGCGATGTTATCTACAAAATCATATATAAAGTCATAACTCAACACATAATCCCATGTTTCATTGAATCATCTCAGATGAACAATTTGGTTTCCTGAATGACAAATAGATTCACAATGTGATCTCAGTTGCACAAGAGGCCTTTCATTTCATCAAATCCAGAAATCTATCTTCCCTTACCCTCAAGCTAGATATATCTAAGGATTTTGACAAAGTAAATTAAAATTTTCTCATATTGGTCCTACATAAATTGGGAATGGGACTCCAAGTCATAAAATCGATCATAGGATGTTTGCAATCTACCACTTATGTTGTCCTAATCAATGGCTCTCATTCTCATTTTTCCAAATCCACTCATGGTACTTGTGAAAAATGTCCCCTCTCCTCCCTCTTCCTACTGGTAGTTAAGGCCCTCAACAAAATCATTAAGGAGGTCATATCTAAAAATTGTATCAAAGGAATAGGCCCCTCACTAACTCATCAAACACCTTATTTTCATTGATGACATCCTCATTTCTACTCAAGGCACACTTGATTCCCTAAATACCCTTAAAGACTCCCTTTCTCTTTTCCATAAAGCTAATGGCATGCAAATCAACTCCAGTAAATCTTGCCTTATTCTGTGCCTCATTCATGTCTTGATCTATAAAAAAAAAATCTCTCATTTTAAACTTCCCTACCTCTCCTTTGGATCAAGCATTCAATTACCTCGACTTCTTCCTCAAGCCTCTAGGGTACCACTTTGTAGATCACCTTTGATTATTCGATAAAATTGACACCCACATAAATTTCTAAGTAAATGAACTCATCTCTCAAGGAGGCATAATTTTCCTTATTAAGGTTGTCCTCGAAATCATCTCAATCTACTGATGTTCAATTGCATATGTTCCTAAGGGTATCCTAACAATAATAGAAAATTAATATTCCCATTTTCTCTTGTCAGGAAACAAACATGCTAGAGGAATCCCCATTGTCGAATGGGAGAGACTGGCCTTACCAAAATCCTTGGGGAGTTGGGGCTTCAAGAACATATACACTTTCAACAAAGGCCTTGCAACTAGAATCCTATGGAGACTAGCACACAATACAACTCTTTGGGGTAACACTTTCAAAGAAAAATGCCTCCCAAACATTTTCTTATCTAATTGATTCAAAGTTCCAAGTAAATATCCCAAAGACTCTAATACTTGGAAATCCCTTGTTCAATCCTTCCCACTCATAGGCTCTTCGACAATATGGAGAGTCAACAATGGACATTAGATCAAACTCAATATTGACCCATGGCTTGGAGTAGGGGGAAATTTGACTCTATCCAATCCCCTTATTCATTTCCTAAATGTTATGGGTGTCTACACACTCATGGATGCTAAGGATCAATCTCCTCAATAATGTTGAGAGGTTGGATAGAATAAAGTTGTCATTTTGAACCTAATAGAACCATAAACCAATGAGTGGAAAAATTACATTAGAATCCCAACTTCCAATTTTATCAGGGTAAGGAAAGAGGTAGAGGATGACCTATTATGTTCAAAGAACCCCAAAAATGGGGACTTCACAACAAAACTAGGATGTGAAGTACACAATGATCAACAATTCACAATTCCCAAAAGTTGGTGGTGGGATCCTTTATGGAAATTACACAATCCAAAAATAAAGTAACTCTTAGGCTAGCAGTATGTAATAAATTATCAACATGGGATAGTGTTAATAAAAGAGGATGGTAGGGACCAAGTCTCTACCCGTTATTCAAATCAATAAGTGAGAATTCTTCTCACCTATTTCTCTCTTTCTCATATACATGATAGGTCATAACTACCACCCTATAGGAATTGAGAATCAAAGGCTATTGAAAATTAATAGGATTGGAAGATGTTCTGAAAGCCTATATATCCAACAAAGAAACTAAATGCTTCAAGGGATTTCTCAACATCCTTATAAATTTCATATGGTGGGTTAGAAACAACACCCTCTTTAGTTTTATAGAAGTCCCTACAAAGGTCATTGTAGGATTGGTTATAAAACTATGTTTGTAATACAAAATGGAACCTAAGCCCTAGAAACGTTGACTTCTTATCATGCCTCCTCTCACTATAGGCATTCCATGGGGATTCTTTGATGGAGTAGCACAAACCACCAAGGTGTGGAGTGGGAGTGGTTCTCTTTCTCACACAATCTTCCTGTGTTCAAGTCAAATATGCCCTTAGTAGGGGCACAAATAACTATGCAAAAGTTCATAGCCATTCGCAACCTTTAGAAGTTACATCTCTTAAAAAATTAAAATCTCCACAAATTATGGGAGAGTGAAAGCTTATTACTCACTAGGAAAACAATAAGATCATCATAAAAAACATTTATTTACAAACGATTCTATAAGACATCGAGAACTATCTCTCTTCATCTAACTAGCTATTTTTTACATACATACTTTGTGAAATGAACAACACCACTGACAAGTTATCAAGTGAAGCCCTTAAGTTTCTTGTAGTTACTTTTTTGTCTTTGACTAAACAACACACAACACTTCTTTTCTATCTACTACAAAAGACCTTTACATTTTATTTTTAGATGAATAATTAAAATATTGTTATTTTCCACCCACACATAACAGGACAAGTATTTCAAAGATATTACCCAACACTTTACATCAACAAAATTCACACTATAACCACATTATGCCAATACACGCAAATGATGAAAAATAGCAACAACATATTATTTTATTTTTCTGAAAATACCTAATAATTTATGTTGAAATATTAATGTAATATCATATATTTAGAACACCTAGTGGCTAAAACTTTTAGACAATCCCATAATCTCATAGAACAACAATATGTATATTCACTTCCTATGAATATAAAATATTTTTTCTCAATTAAAAAAGCCTTTAACTAAATTCTTAGACTGAAATGTTCATATTTACTCATTTCAGTTACATATAGAGAAATAAGAGTATTATTTGGTATTTTCATAGATTCATATAGGTTTTTAGATATTGTAAGGGTAACAAGCATTTAGTCATCATCTTGTGTGAGATGTTAGATCTTTTGACAAATCATTTAGGAAGGTTATACTATATTATGTATTTCAATTTTTTTAACTCTTCATACAATTTATGTAATAAGAGACTTTTTAACTGAGATTTTAGCTTATGTAATATGTGTATGAACTGCATTAAATTTAAATTGGGATTATGCATTTTCCATGATTTTGCATGCTACGAGTATTCTTTCATTATAATTATTTTTTAATATAAATTCTTTTGAAGATAAGAATTTCCTATTTCCTCTATCGAGGATTAATGATTTTTTGACAGTGACAAACATTGGGAATGAATTAGGTAATCTTAGAATTAATGCTATAGCAACTCTTCTCGCAATGGGTTTAAAATAATTTACCTCTTTTAAATAAATTCATTAAAATTTGATACCCATGTGTATTCAGTTTTTCAACCTTAAAATTTATGAATTGATGAAAAACTATGAATTGTCATTACATAGTTAGAATTGTTGAAAATGCCGCAAGAAAATCTTAGTTTGAATTTGCCTTGGTCAACCTTGAGATAATTCAAATTTCCACATAAGCATAAATCATGGAGGTAGTTAACTGAGGTGACATGGCTCTTGTCACTCAGTTAACTCAGTTAAATTGAGTTGGAGGGCTTGAGTTTAGTTAAGCATGAGTGATTGCTAATTTGTAGCAATCTAATTTAGTTATATTAAGTTGTGTTCAATTAAACTAGTTCCAACTGTTGGAGGAACTAGTGGATGACTAGTGGAAGGTTAGTTGTGTAGTGTGACTTTAGTCTAACTTAGTGATCATCTTGTAGAAATTTTGAATAATTTAACACATATTCAACAGAGATTATCCTGATCATGTACTATTGCGGAAAACATACACAATACATAAGCTCCTCTACGTTGATCATCAATATAGCAGCATCAATAACAATAAAACATCAATA